>KN471226.1:0-17118 GCA_000787095.1 Periophthalmodon schlosseri
GAACTAAACCAGGACTAAACCAGGAAGTTAAGTAAATAAAATAAATACATACATACATAAATGCAGAATTGAATTGAAGTAAATTACTACTACTACTACTACTACTACTACTACTACTACTACTACTATAATAACTACTATAAATACTACTTCTACAAATACCAATGTACTTGTCAGTTCACACAGTTTATACTAGAGATGAACTAAAGAAACAGAAACCCAGACGCTCGCCTTTGCTTTCGTGTTGGAGATTTTTGTAGATCCAATATTTATGAGGTTGCTCAGAGTTATATCACACAGTCTAAAATAGCACAAATAGAGAAGCAGTCGGTAGTTACGGTCCTTTTACTTTGACTCAGTCCGAACCATGTGCCAGTTGGAATACGTGCACAAGATGGCGGTGCAGGGGACTGGCTGAAGTGGCTGATGGTTCTGCTGCTGCGGTGGACAGTGAGCGCGTTTATATGAATTAGGATGGGTGATTAGGTAATATACAATCGTAGCTGTGATTGCTTGACTTAGGAAACAGTTTTCTTGGTTGAAATTACTATAGATTCACTAACTCGGCTAATTAAAAAAAAAAAAGTGAATGATTGTTCTTAAACGCTACTTACTAAAAATGCATTATATACTTGAAGTAGAGGATGAAAGGGGCTGTTACTTTACCACTCTTCCATTCAGTGCGCTTCAAGTTTATTTGTGTAGCGCATTTAAAACCACTTCAGCTGAACAAAGAGCTTCACATAAAAAAAACAAATATACGAATAACACGATACATAGGAAAAGAACAATAAAACACCAAGATATCCTGAGTAGCTAGTGTTAAATGCCAGGGAGGAGAGGTGGGTTTTCAGTCTCGTCTTACGCTGCGTTAAAGACTGAGAGGATCTGACAGACAGAGGGCGCCGTTCCATAGTCTGGGCGCCGCCGCAGAAAAGTCTCCGTCGCCTCTGGTCTCGAGCGGGAGCTGGTCAGGTGACCTCGGGGCTCTGGGTGGAGCGTAGAGCTGCAGTGACTCCCTCAAATAAAGACGACCCACAGAGCGACACGTCTCGGGGCTCGGGTGGAGCGTAGAGCTGCAGTGACTCCCTCAAATAAAGACGACCCACAGAGCGACACGTTTAAACACAATCAGTAACATTTTGAATTTCACCCGATACGAAACAGGAGCCAGTTGTGATGTGCTCTCGTCTCATAGTTTTTCCATATAGTTCCGTGTGTGTGAATAGGTTAAACTTCATAATAGCTGCTTCTTAATTAGCCTTAATAAAGTATGAAGACAGACTCTGAATGTGTGTGTGAATGGGTGAGTGATTCCTTGATGTAAAGCGCTTTGAGTGACTTAAAGGTGGAAAAGCGCTATATATACACCGTATTTTCCGGAGTATAAGTCGCACCTGAGTATAAGTCGCACCAGCCAAAAAATGCATAATAATGAAGAAAAAAAACACACACTTCACATATAAATCGCATCTGAGTATAAGTCGCACCCCCGGCCAAACTATGAAAAAAGTGCGACTTATAGTCCGGAAAATACGGTAAAAATGCGACTGTTTACCATTTAACAAGTTTGGGGCAAGTTTCCTCCTTGAGTCTGACTTCTTAGTTCACAGCTGCTCTAACTCTTGGAAGTCTTTGGTCTGTTCCGCATGTCCTCAGCTCACACAAAAGAGGTTTAATCTTTAAACAAGTGCATTAAAATAGCATGACAAAGCTGTGCTCACAGGCCTTTGATCCTCTTATGGTTTCTGATTGGACACGCTTCGTCTCAATACTTGGTTTTTGAACAAGTCTCAGCACACGAACGCTCAATTTTGACACGTTTTCGCGTTTAAAACCGTCTCAAAATCCAAATTCTGAAAAACTTGCCTTTATTTGATTATTAATACGTTCTGTTCTTTCGTTTGAATCTATTCACTTGAGTCCAGATATATTATAGATCTGTCGTCAGGTCATTTTCTGCTTCAAGTTATTTTAATGTGTGAATTGGAAGCTTTCATGATCGTATGAACCTAAACAATCTTTGAATTTGTGTTTATTTTTAACATGTTCGTAGTTTGAGCAAACAAAGATATGAAAAATTAAAAAATACAAAAAAATGATGATTCAGTAGTTTCTGTTGAACAAAACTCAGCACAAAATCACTACGTTTGAAGCTTTGTTAGATCTCAGAATCTGTGGGAAATACTTTTACTTTTTACTCTTTAAGTACATTTTTAAACAGGTACTTTAACACTTGTACTTAAGTCGATTTTTCCATGCGATACTTTTACTTTTACTTGAGTATTTTTTTGCTCTGGTATCTGTACTTTTACTTAAGTAACAAAATTGAGTACTTCTTCCACTGGTATCTAGTAATAGTAGCAGTAGTTGTAGTAATAGTCAGCAGTTTTACAAATGTGCAGTAAAAGTACAATAGTCATAAGTTACTTTGTCTTATTGTTCTTCTCAATATATTGGTAATAATTGTTTGAAGTACAATTTACAGTAAATACTTTTTTACTTACTGTATTTTCTGGAGTATAAGTCGCACCAGCCAAAAAATGCATAATAATGAAGAAAAAAACATATATTTCACATATAAATCGCATCTGAGTATAAGTCGCACCCCCGGGCAAACTACGAATAAAAGTGCGACTTATAGTCCGGAAAATACGGTCATTATCTTGGCCAAACTTCCTTGTCGATACCCGATCTCGTCACGTCAGCTGATCACGGAAGCTAAGCAGTGGCAGTGGGGCAGCAGTGGCTCTAGTAGCGTATACTGTCATTGTGTCTTTAGGCAACACACCAACATTGTACGAATGTAAATCTACTCCAGTAACTTACCACCACCACCAAGTATGGAATGAATAATGCATGGAATTTTAAAGCGTATGGTAAAGCTCTATATAAGACAAGTGTATTATTATTATGACTTTATGACTTTCGTATCCTCCTTAAAGGCGCAGTACCTGATTTTTACTGTCTTAAAAAACACGAAAAACATTTTAAACGGTTTGCAGTGGTCCAAAGTTATTCCTTACTTACCTTATGCATTCAGAGCGTAATTTTTGCTTTTCACAGAGCGGAGTTTCGACGTCACGGTAAAGCTAACGACAACTAGCATGCTAACTGCGCACTTCCCGATTCTCAGACAGAACACACACAAAACAACACACAGAAAAACGCTTTATAATCAGATGCAGACATTACACAGTGGACTTTTTCTGACCTCAACAGCTGCGTGTACAATATGGGGTAAGACGCATTTTGTGCAAATACATGGAAAAAAAGTCTAGTACGGGCCCTTATAGTTTACGTATGCCTCACTTGAATCCAAACGGCTCCGCATTTCAAGCAACAATCCTTTGCTTTCCGAACTTTTTCCTTCCTGTTTTCCTCATTTTTCACACATGTATAAGTTTCAGTGTTATGAGCCCATCCATCTCTTCCCCGCAAACGCACGGAAATATCAACTTTCGAATTCTTCACAAAAACCCCGATCTTTTTGTGCACGGCTGCCTCTCGCCTCCCCGCGTCTCCTCACACTCGCATCCCCATTCACACGTGCACTATTTAAATATCAATGAGCCCCTCTCTGAACGCTCTGCTGCAGGGATCCAAACAAATAGATTAAGTCTGGCTGCGTGGCATTTCCCAGGCGGTCCTTTTCGAGCACTCCGCTGGTGGCTACCTGATGCTCCGGCACATAGGAGGTATCTGCGTGTGTGTTTTTGTACGGACGGGCGGGACGCGACCTGCCTCTGCTATGACCTTGGGCTGTTTATTGTAATTGGTTGCTAGCGGGATATCAGCCAATTGAATATAGAAGAAAGTGAATGTGAGGATATAGGATTGAATTAAAATGTATTAAAGGCGCACTGTGTAGCTTTTCTGGGGAGAAATCTGTCACCATGGAGATGCTTGACGCTCGGAATGTTCCCCAGTATGGCATTTGGCTTATATTTTTTGCGTTTAATCAAGTACGTGCGTTTTTATTGCTCAAAAATACATTGAAAAACATGCATTCTCTTGCTGTGAATGGGCTCACCTCTCCATAGATCTGACCTATAGGTTTTCTAGTGAGGGGTATGTCACCATGGAGATGCTTGATGCTCGGAATGTTCCCCAGTATGGCATTTGGCTTATCATTTTTGCATTTAATCAAGTACGTGTGTTTTTTCTGCTCTAAAAACACGTAGAAAACATGCATTCTCTTACTGTGGGTGGGCTCGCCTCTCCACAGATCTGACCTGTAGCTTTTCTGGTGAAAGGTCTGTCACCATGGAGGTGCTTGACGCTCGTAATGTTCCCCAGTATGGCATTTGGCTTATAATTTTTTGCGTTTAATCAAGTATGTGCGTTTTTATTGCTCAAAAATACATTGAAAAACATGCATTCTCTTACTGTGAATGGGCTCACCTCTCCATAGATCTGACCTATAGGTTTTCTGGTGAGGAGTCTGTCACCATGGAGATGTTTGATGCCCGGAATGTTCTCCAGTTTGGCATTTGGCTTATCATTTTTAGCGTTTAATCAAGTACATGTGTTTTAATTGCTCAAAAATCCATTGAAAAACATGCATTTTTACTGTGGGTGGGCTGCCTCTCCATAGACCTGACTCAAAACTTGACCTGGTGGCATTACCTGCTTGTCTCCATGGAGATACGTTCAATGCCATACTGTGGAATGTTTCAGGCAAAGCAGTGGAGACAAGCAGGTGGCGGACCTTTCTTCAGAAAAGTTACATCGTATATCTTTAAATAACTTGGTGGTTTGATTTCCTCTGTTTTCACGACGTACTGTTTTTGTGCCTATGGGCAAAGCTCTTAGGCACAGAAAGGCAGCCACATTTTGGTTGGTCTCTCCAGGGTCCACCTCAAGGCAGCAGTGACTATATTTTTTTTTCCAGAAACTAAACTGACTATTGTCTGAAAGTGGGAGATATTTTGTAAGAAATTGATAATATTGCAATTGTTGTTTTGGTGAAATAGCAAATTGAAAGTAAAACAGCCTTGGAGTGTAATATTCAGATAAGGGTAGGAGGTGATTTGTCTTTACTTTTGTGGTTCATTTGACAGTCCTTTTTCTTTGCAATACTGGAACCTCAACCACAACATTACCGAAATGAAGCTCATCGATGCTAGAGCAGTTTTAGGGGCGAATTTGGAGCCGAGTTCCATATTTGGAATTCCGACCGCGAGTATCATAGCAACCGAAGAGCCAATCCGGAGCGAGGCTGTTGAAGGAAACGCCCTTCCCGCCCGCTCCCTGCTAAAACAGCGGTGCGGGCGGGCTTAGCAACACTGTCAATCAAACCTGTTGCTAACGCTAACGGGAGCGACCTCGGGGAAAGGAGACGCCTGATTTGTCTGTTATTAATGTTCACATCTTGATTTACGGACACAATAGCGAAATTTAAATATCGGGATCAGGTAGAGCGGGTTAATAGGAACATTTTAAGACCAAAATGATGAGTCTGACAGCAGCAGTTACAGAGTTTTTCAATAGAAAGTAAACTGGAGCCAAAGTCGACGGAGCCAGAAGCCAGAAGCTCACTTCTTAGCTAACCCGCTAGCCGTCACGTCGAGCGCTTTGGCTAGAAGGTTAGCTATGTCCCTTTATATATACAGTCTATGGAACAATGTTCTAACGGCGAAATATTATGAAGCGACTGCCTTACACCACTGACGCCGTGTTATATCGTAACACAGTTGTTGCCTTTTCCATGTTGCTCTCATGTTTCTATTATAACCCACGTCCCCTGTGACCCCGCCCCCCTCCTCTCCATCTGCCTGCGCAGTGTCCCCTGCGAACGTCCCTTATGCGTGTCCCTGTGGCGCGCTCCGTCTCCATGAGGACGCTCCCCGAAGCGTCTGGTCCACTTCTGTCCACAGTCGCACCCACGGGACCCCGCCAGTAGGGGGCAGAGCGCCAGTGTCCCGCCAACCCTGTCACGCTCTATGAATAAATCTCACTTTATCTCATAATGTATGTTTGGGATCACCTTGAGATAAAGAGAAGCCATTTCTAGTTTTCTGTCAGGCACACACAGGTGGAGTGCAGCTGTTCTGCGTATTTCACCCGCTTTTCTTGTACTTGAGGGTATTTATTACGTTGTTTGCGGACTAAAATCTGTATACACACACGTCAGGTCCCCATTGCATCTGTTATTATTCGATCAACAACGTGGTTCGAGTTCAGGTGTGAGTTAAAATAGGTCAAAGTTAAGGTTCAGGTTAAGGTTGGGCGAGTAAAAACTATGGAAAACGTTGAGGTCAGACTCCAGGAAATGAACCTAAGTCAATGTAAGGCCCCCAGAAAGCAGCTGAATATGTGTGTTTGCGTGTGCGAGTGGTGATCGCAGCGTCGCTTCTGTCAGTTTGGAGCTTAACCGTCCCGTCCAAACCCCCGCCGGATCCAAAAGGTATTTCATTTTTTTTCCTATATATGAAAAAAAAACAAAAAACTATTAAGAGCATAAAACGGGCGTTACCTTCAGGAGCCTTGTTCCAGATTGGCTCTTTTGGTTGCTATGATTCTCGCGTTCGGAACTCCAAACTCGTCGCTAGCTTTGAACGCTACGGGTGACGTCACACTCACTTAGTCCACTTCTTTTACGGTCCGTGGTTTAGAAAGGGACATGTTTGTCTCTCAATGCTAATGCTAATGCTAATTTTGAGGCATAACAAATATTAAAACAACGCCACAAACTGAAGTATTCTACATATAAAAACAATCGGGTAGTCTTTATTGTAATTAATTTGAGGGTTTTTTTAAAATATATTTTCTGATTTTAATAAAAGCGACTGTTAGTTTTGAGACACAGCGAGCTAGCTAGCGTGCTACTGCGCACATAGCCTATTGATTCATTAGGGGAAATGACTTGGACACAGTAAACGCAAAGTTAAGATCCATATATTTATTTTAGCTCTGTTAAAACTTGTCCCAGCTGTTGCCGGGGAGCTCCTGTCTTTAGCTCGTTGAGTCGGCCCCGTCCCGCTCCGTACAGCGCGTCTCGTCCTGCCTTCGCTGTGGCTTATTTTCCACCGCCACCGGAGCTTTCAACCGTGCCGCCTCTCGGGGCTCCGCGGCTATGAATTGACATCATAATCACGCCTTTGCCGCTGTCTCTCCATTTTCCGTGTGTATGTGTGAAAATGTGTGTATTTTTATGCAGATACCATAAAAACTGATGGAAATCTAAAATGGCAGACTACAAGAGGCCAGGCAGAGGAGCGGCGCTGAATAGGTGAATGACAGAATGAGTGACAAGTTGGAATTGCAATACAAATAAAGATTGTAGGGGAGATGCCGGGGGAGATACAGGGTGCGAAAATTGGTCCGAGATTTGGTTGAAAAGATATTATCGGCTGCATTTTCATATAAATAAATGTTTTGAATTTGATCGGTTTGGTCAGAATGCAAAGACTCTCCCTCCTCCCAGATGCGCCGCGCTTGTTTACCTGACCTCTCCTCTGTCAGTAAAATTGATCAGTTATGTTCAAGCGGAATTTTTAACTGCAAATAGCTCCAAAGAATAAACACTGTAACTAACAAAGTAAGCGAAAGTCAGGATTAACTTGGTCTAAACTTAGTATTAAAGTGGAAGTAAACCAGGATAAACAAGGCTAAACTTGTATTAAAGTGAACCTAAACCGGAACAAAAGGTGCTCAGACAACACGATAGAAACATATGTATTGGCAATGAACTTTTAAAAATCATTCAAACATTCTTGAATAACCCTGAAAGAGTGGCACCAAATGGACAGTGGTGGAAGGTAACGAAGTAAAAGTAGTAAAGTACTGTACTTACCGTATTTTCTGGAGTATAAGTCACGCCGGAGTATAAGTCGCACCAGCCAAAAATGCATAATAATGAAGAAAAAAAACATTTATTTCACATATAAATCGCATCTGAGTATAAGTCGCACACCTGCCCAAACTATGAAAAAAAGTGCGACTTATAGTCCGGAAAATACGGTATGTGGAATTTTTAGGTAGGTCTGTATCTCTACTTGAGTATATTTTAAAGTAAAATGTAGTGAAGTTAAAGTAAAGAATACGTTTTACTTTAACTTCACTACATTTGAGAGCTGATATCTGTACTTTCTGCTCCATTACATTTCTGAACTGGACTTAAAATCATCAACATCAATACTTTATTGCAGACTCTTGGTCCGGAGTTAAAAGACACTCAAGAAAAAAAGTATAAGTATTTTTTTATTTTTATTTTATTTGTCTGGGGGGTTATTTATTTGACATGTTCATAATTTGAGCAAACAAAAATATACAAGTAAAAACAGCAAGAAAAACAAAACAAAACACTATGGATTCAATTGTTTCAGTTGAACAAAATTCAGCACAAACCTGTATCAAAATCACTACATTTGCAGCCTTATAAGTGCGAAATACTTTTACTTTTTAAGTACATTTTTAAACAGGTACTTTTTTTTTTTACTTAAGTAGATTTTTTCATGTGATACTTTTACTTGAGTATTTTTTTTTTCCTTTGGTATCTGTACTTTTCACGCTCGGGTGTGTCTATAGTGCATTATTTAGGTTCACTGAGTCGTCCAAACCGACTCGAACCGCCGACCTTCGGGTCAGCGGACAAACACTCTACCAACTGTTGCCGGGCTGTTTCTATGAGCAAACATGATAATTCACCATTACTTATTTTTCCTTCTCGTTTATCAGGAACTACACTGTCACAATCATGGTCCGAAACATTTGTGATGACCAAAAAAAAGACCGGTTTTAGACTTAACTATGTTGTTTTTGCCCCACTTCCTATCCCCAGCAGTGAGCGGCGGTTGGATATACCTTTTGTTTCTGTGTGTAGTCTGCGTTCACACCGGGCTTTGTTCTCTCCTCTTCCTCTCACTCTTGTTTCTGGCTCGGTCCCCTGTCGTCTTTTAGCTTCTGACGCCGCCGCATATGATGAAACGCGGAGGTACGGTTAGCGCTGGCGGAGCAATTGAAAAGGGATTTAGACTCTGGGCTATAGGTGGCATTTACAGAGAGCGGAGTTAGCAGTGGGATCGTACAGTTCATAAGACACGAGAAGAATCGAAGGTAGTTCGTGCGCTTCGACCCCGGAAATGGTTCAAATAAAAGGTTAAAAAGCTGTTTGAAAGGAGTAATTTTCTGTAAGTCTCTGCACATAGCTTTAGTTATTCACTCCAACAAGTTAAAGTGGACTTAAACACCAAATCAGTGGTTTCTTTTTGCTACTAAACAGTGTATATGGTGGTTTAATAACATTGTAAACTGTTCCTACTGGTCCTTTTTTTGCCAATTTGAGTGTAAAGTGGGTAAATCTGCAGCTTCCTGGTCAAAAACTGTGAAAAACTGAGTGTGTGCTGCCTCCACTGCGATTTCAAGTACTACGTGACATCACACAGGTGTTTCCGATTACAAACACCTGGCTGCAGGGGCGGAGTTTGAAGTGCGGACACCTGTTAGACCAGTCGCACCGCTCTTTATATGTCCAGACCGCGCCCCTCCTCTCCCCTCACTGTCTTCTTTAGTTCTCCACGCACTTCCCAGTTTAGCCGCTCTATTCGGAATGTGGCTGTGGGCGGGGTTTAGGTATTTAGTCCCACTTTAAGGCAGTGAGTGGTGGAAGAGGTACTCAATTTCGTTACTTAAGTAAAAGTATTAAAGTACTGGTTTAAAAATGCACTTAAAGAGTAAAAAGTAAAGTATTTTGCGTTGATTTTGAGGTTTAATAAAGCTTCAAATGTAGTGATTTTGATAAAGATTTGTGTTGAATTTGGTTCAACAGAAACAACTGAATCGATCTTTTTTTTCTGTTTTTTGTTTTGTTTTGGGGGTTTTTTATGCCAAAACCACGAACACGTTAGAAATAAACCCTCAGCCTTTTCATCAGGTCTCAAACATTAATAAAAAATAAAATAAAAAAATACGTTTCAGTCTGTTAAAAAATGTTGTAGAAAGTACAGAAACCTGCTCTCAAATGTAGTGAAGTAAAAGTAAAAAGTACCCACTTTCAAATGTACTTACGTATAGCACAGATACCAAAAATTTGTACTTAAGTCTAGTATTTTACTACTTTTACTTTGTTAGGTTCCGCTATTGCTTTAAGATACACTTTCTTGTCCCTATATGAGACACTGAGATATTCCAGATGTCCAACCCAACCCCAGTATTGGTAAAAAATACATTAAAAAGAGGTATGAATAGAAAATGAGTGAAGTCCTTTTCGCTTTTTGGACACAGCTTTACTTATTCACTCTTTTGAGGACCCCTGCGGTATGTCCATGCGTTTCCTCAACACCGTACGCCGTCTCGTTTTCGCCCTTGAAACTTTCGCTCTTACAAAATACAGCGAGACACATAAGCTGTATATCACAGATCAGAAAGTCTTCGTCAGCAGTACCGTTGTTATGATCCATACTTTTCCTTGTCCTCTCCCAATGTCACACCAGGAATGACAAGGTTCCGCTGTACAAATGCTCTTAATAAAACACCCCACTAAGGGAAAGGGGGCATTTAATAGCGCCGCAGATTTGAGCTGGGAGCTATAGATTAAGCTTTAGTGTTTTACTGGTCCAATTTTCTCAGTTAGCCGTGTCGTCCCCAGTTCTCCCTCACGGTTTATGGAGAGAAGGTGTCCATAAAGGTGCATGGGTGACTAGTCTTGGGATGGATCAGGGTGCCAGAGTAGCGTTTTGATGATATGTGTTTTTGGCCTGTCCCTGGGTCTGAGTGATGCTAGCGTTTCAAGGCTCACACTAATGGGACGTTTAGATCCGAACTTGCTGACTTAACGCGTTGTATTTCAGCCAACAGTCAGCGCTGGCTCTGGATCTGACCGCTCTGCACTGAATGAAAAATGTACAAATTAAAATGGATGCCCTTGTAGTGAGAAGACAGGGCTATTTAAAATTGTCTGGTACTTTTTTATTGTTTTTAAAGTGTTTGTTTGATGCTAACTGCCCAACAGTTTAAAGTTAATGGATTTCAGATACATTGCAGCACAAGTGGTTCACTTCTGTTCAGAATAACGGTCGACGTGTGTGTTTGTTCTGCCGTTCAAATTGATGTCTAATCTATATCTAACACACAGACCACAAAACATTACTATTGGTCTGTATTTCTTAAGTTGACTTTACAAAATACAAGTAATCATTTGAAACAGTGCTGATTTCTATTGAGTCAAATAATCGTTATATGGATTTCTCTGATTTTCCTGTCCCTATTTACCTATTTAAAGTTGCATTGTGTAACTTTCCCGGTGGTTATTGCTTTGCTTGGAATGTTCCACAGTATGGTTTTAAACTTACTGTCTTTCATTCAATTGCAAGTGTTTTTTTTTTTGTTGTTGTTTTTTTTTACTGTGAGGGTTGCCTCTTCATAGAACTGAGCTGTAACTGATGGCATCGCCTTCTCGTCCCCACGGAGATGGAACATTCCACGGAAATACGAAACTCACGGAAAAGTCCACCAGAAAAGTCACATAGTGTACCTTTAACGTTATTCATTTACACTGGAGACGTCGATAACGCAGACAACTGGCTCTGTGCACAGTAGCATGCTAGCTAGCGCTCCGTGTGTCTCAAAGCTTATGCTAACTTTTATTACATTTACCGTATTTTCCGGAGTATAAGTCGCACCGGAGTATAAGTCGCAAAAAATGCATAATAATGAAAAAAAAAAATCGATATTTCGCATATAAATTGCATCTGAGTATAAGTCGCACCCCCGGCCAAACTATGAAAAAAGTGCGACTTATAGTCCGGAAAATACAGTAATTATAATGAAAATAAAGACTACACAATTGTTTTTATATGTAGAATACTTCAGTTTGTGCTGTTTTAATGTTTATTATGCCTCAAAATTAGCATTAGCGTTAGCATTGAGGCGCAAACATCTCCCTTTCCAAACGTGCAAGTGTCCTCTGGTGAAGTTTAACCTTATTTGTGTATTTTTTAACATGTTGTCAGCGACGTCCACCCGCAGCTCCCCGTCCACTGCCTGATCTTTAAACATTTATTCATTTTAGCGCGACTCTGCAAAAACCTCAGAGATAAAAATGGACAGGAAGTAGTGACGCGAGTGGTGAGGTCGCCAGGCGCCGTTGTGCACAGGTGCCAAAAGCCTCTCAGATCATCGTCAAAAATCGTCACCGCGCTTACATTTATACAGCAATGTGGGTGGCGTGTCTTGCCCAAGGACACAGAGGCACTACTACGTCTGGAAAGGCTAATCCTCTTATTAGCAGGCAACTCTACGACTCTACCTCCCGAAGTACTGCTCCCGCTGCTGCCTCAATTCAATTAATACAGTTCACAAATGTAATTATTGTGTGTTTGATGTGGGGATACTCGCCATAGCCCCGTTCCTCGCGTACCCCAAAGCTTATAACCATGACATTTGTGTTTCATGCTTAGCTTTATCTCATGGGGACCACCAGCCTCCGCTCCGCTCTGAGCCAGTGTAAAGCTGCCAGGGCACTGGACCAGCACTGCAGGTCTGGAATGCCCCTTATGTTTGTGGACGTGTGTGGGCACTTATTTAGCACATTGCACGGACGAAAATCCGTGTACACACTCGCGTTATGAGGACTTGCCTCCTTTACGTGGACAAAAATCAGGTCCCCGTGACGTAAATCCTTCATTATTAGATCAACAGCATGGTTTAAAGTTCAGATATGGGTTAAAAAAAAAGGTTACGGTTTATATTAAAGACGATTGTACGGGATTTGTTTCCATGCGTTTGAGCCAAATCTGTTTTGCACTCGTACGGATGTATTGTAAAAGCAGTTTATGGGGTCAAAATAAGTCTCCTGTGTTCCGTTTGCGTCTTGTTGTAAAACGTTTGATTGACCGAGAATCGGGAAGTGCGCTGTTAGCATGGTAGCTGTTAGCAAAACCCTGCTCTGGTCTATAAAAGTGGTGAAAAGCGCTCATTAATTCGTCACTGCGAATAATTAAGATGCTGGCAGTGCATA
The DNA here is from genome assembly GCA_000787095.1 of Periophthalmodon schlosseri. NCBI lineage: Eukaryota > Metazoa > Chordata > Actinopteri > Gobiiformes > Gobiidae > Periophthalmodon > Periophthalmodon schlosseri. Next base: position 12,962 of record KN471226.1, read on the forward strand.
AGGTAAGTGAGGGATAAGTTTGGACCACTGCGAACCGTTTAAAATGAAGCGGTTCTGCCTTTAAGTTTAGGATCAGTCTCCAGGAAATGTTTATAAGTCAGTGTAATGCCCCTGAAAAGTATGGAAACCCAACGTGTGTGTGTGTTTCTTGTTTGCACTTCCTCCATCACTCAGTAGGAGCAGCGCATCTCTATTGGAGTCCGTTCTCACCCATGTCCCTCCTGCTCGGGAAACGTCTGCTTTTCCCGCGTCTCCTCCTCAAATTACGGCACGAATCACGGTTTTTGGATCAGTTGAAACTGTTATTCTCTCACTGTTTAAACCCGTAACTGCTAAGGTGCACGGGCAATGCTGATATAAATGGATCTTGATGTTAGCGATCCAAACACGTTACTGGACCAAGTTGTATAAAGTAAGTCTGCTACGGCGAGTCATAATTAGATTAGTGCATCAAGACCAATTAAAGAGCTTGACGAGACCAAGCCTGAGGTGAACTTTTTCTGGTGGGCTCTCATCTTCTTATCCATGTAGAGAATGGAGATGGTATTACTTTACCTGGAATGTTTCACAGTATGGCATTACACATATCTATCCATATATCTATTCCCTGTGACATTGTCCCCTTGTTTTTATTTTTATTTTTTTTTGGGTTGGACCTTCAGCATCGAATTGGTTCTATTTCTACTGTTTTATTTCTTGTTTAGTTCAATTTTGAGATGTAAAACTGACCAAAGTGCTTCACATAAAAGTGGATAAAAAACAAACATACAGATAACACGATACACAGGGGTAAAAAAAAAAACCCAAGATATCCCGTCTAGCTAGTATTAAATGCCAGGAAGAAGAGGTGGGTTGTCCACTTGTTTCTACACAGGGGAAAAACAAAAACAAAAAAAACCCCAAGATATCCCGTCTAGCTAGTATTAAATGCCAGGGAGAAGAGGTGGGTTGTCCACTTGTTTCCATGGAGATAAGTTTAATGCAGTACTGTAGAACATGTTGGGTAATCGCCGTCGAGACAGTTGGCGGCACCTTTAACTAGTTTTACGTCTCAACAGAGATAAATCCAGAGCTAAACAAGAAATAAAACAGTAGAAATAGAACTAATCCGATGTTGAAGGTCCAACCCAGGTCTCACTCAAGTCTAATCCGAATCTAACGCAAGTCTAAACCAGATCTAACCCAAGATCTGATTTAGACTAGGGTTAGATTTGGGTTTGGGTTTGGGTCTAAACCAAGATCTGGTTTAGATCCAGATCAAATCTTGCCTAGCGTAGCCTAACCAGGTCTAAACATCGTCTTGAGAGTCAGGTATCCTCAGCGTGACTTCCCCCTGACACGTGCTAAACCTCCGTAGTCCGCTAGCGTCTGTATTGATCGCGGTAATGGGAGGCGTGATGATCGCATTGGAGACGGCACCTTTAATATCGATCCTTCACTTTTGACGTGACTGTCCCTGCCCCCTCAGCCTCCCCTCTCAACCGTCGACTCGCTGCAATCCGCTAAATACCTCAGCCTCCTTAAAAGTTCCGCTATGTAAGTTTTCTGATGGACGGCTGCCACCTGCTCGTCTCCGCGGAGATGTTATTGCTTTGCCTGGAGTTTTCCACGTATGGCGTTAAACTCTGTCTGCCATGGAGACAAGCGCTTGACACTGCCAAGCTAAGTTACAGGTCTGATCAGTGGAGAGGCGATCCCGGTAAGAGTAAGAATGCATGATTTCGAAGATGTTTCTTAGAAGGACAAAACCAGCTGCAATTCAGTTCAAGTTTATTTATATAGAACATTTAAAAACAACTTGAGCTGACCAAATTGCTTCACATAAAAGTGAATAAAAAACAAATGTACAGATAACACAATACATAGGAAAAAAACAGTAAAACACCAAGATATCCTGTTGAGGTAGTATTAAATGCCAGGGAGAAGAGGTGGGTTTTCAGTCTAGTCTTAAACTGTGTTAAAGACTGAGAGGAACTGACAGGCAGAGGGCGCTGTTCCATAGTCTGGATGCTGCCACAGAAAAGGCTCAATTTTTTAATAGACTATAGATAGAACATTTTGTATGATCTTCCTCTGGGCTTTCATTTGTTTTTTCCCCTTTATCCATATATAGTATAGTTATGTGATTACTAAAACAATGGAATAATATAATCGCAAACTTCCATTAATGTAAGTACAGCCATTTTCAAGCAAAAATATCATGTCATCAAGTTGCTGTTAAAGCGCCATATTACACTATTATCTGATCTATGTCGTAATGTTGTTTCCTCGTCACAAACAGACCTGGAGTTGTGTTTTGTTTCATTCACACATGTTTAATACAAAAACCCTGCATATTTAAGCTGAGTTCTTCTCTCAAACAGAAAACACTCTGTTCCACCTTGTGATGTCGTGTGGTAATACAAGAAGTGCTTCACTGTCTTTTTAAACTCCACACACCTTCACTGGAATCATTTGGATGATTTCAGGCCTGGAGTTGCCAATCTCTGCTGATCTAAAGGTAAAACGTAGCTGTTAACTTGAAAACTACCGCTTCATGACATCACAAGGTGGAACGGAGCATTTTGAGCTTTGGAGATGTAGACAGACTAATAATAAAAGGTTACTCAAACCATTTTGAGCTTGGAGATGTAGACAGACTAATAATAAAAGGTTACTCAAACATGTGTGAATGAAACAAAACACAAATCCAGGTATGTTTTTGATGCGGTAACATCATTCTAACATGGATTAAATCACATGAATACATTTTGTGTAATATAGGGATCTTTAAATACCACCTCTTTACCAGGTCATGGGGAGGCCAGGCTGCTAGATTGAACAGTAAAATCAGCGCCCCTCACCCCTCAGGACGCTGTGCCTCTAAAAGCATTCTCTCTTCCTTCTCTTCAGCGCGTTTGTTCATCTTTGAGCAGCTGACTCCTGTCTCAGTTTTAACATCTGGGATAAGGCTTAAGTGGTGACGTGCTCCCGACTCCCCTTCACCAGAATATATCAGGCGTTCAATAAAGAGAGATCACTGTCTGTATTTGAAGACATACTTTTGCGGTGTAGGCTCGCGCGCTTTGCCAATGACTTCTTCCTTTCTTCTTTCTCGTCTGAGGTCACACGGCTGAGCGTTTGACTTTTAGAAGTGGGTTGGATATGCACTTGCCTGGGGGACTGACACATGAGTAATACTATATCTATACTATTAGCTGTACTTTTAAGAAACAATATTTAATCGTTGTCAGACACAATCCAGTTTGACTTTATTAATGATGTAGGACGGAAAAAAGGAAAAAAATGTTTTGTAATGCAACTTTAAACATGAACTAGTATCTAATTTGTGTAAATTTGATATTTATTTGAGATGCTTTTTTTTTTTTTTATTATTCTCAGACATATTCAAGCTAAACTCCCACTCATAACCAACTGTTTGTCCACTGACCTGAAGGTTGAAGGTTCGAATCCCGCTTTCGACGTAAAACATCATCGGTTGAGCGGTCAGATCCACTGGTGGATCCACTTGACGGTGCAATTCCAGCTCCCAGAGATGAACGGTCACATTTTTATATAGCACTTTTCCACCTTCAAGACACTCAAAGAGCTTCACATCAAGGAACCACTCACCCATTCACGCACACATTCACACACCAGTGTACACAGACATTGGGGGCGTGGTGGGTAAAGTGTCTTGCCCAAGGACACAACGGCAGCATTCATCTGTGGGAGCCGGAATCGCACCGACAACCTGTGGGTCAATGGATCTGACCGCTCAACCAATGATGTTTCACGTTGAGAGCGTGATTAGAACCACCAACCTCCGAATCAGTGGGCAGACACGCTACCAACTGAGCTACTGACGTCCTGCTGATGTCATCGTGTCCTTGGGCAAGACACTTAACCCACCTCGCAGAATGTATGTGAATGGGTGAGTGGTTCCTTAATGTAAAGTGCTTTTTTTGAAGGTGGCGCTGTATAAAAACGTCACCACTTACCATTAACCATTTCCATCTCAAGTCTGCATTTTCACTGTTAAATTCATTTCACAATGTTTAAATAATTCCAGCCTAATGCAAATGTGGAAACAATGTGATTTTGTCACTTTTGTGCTCAGTGAAAGGCGCAAACATGTTACTTTGTCAGCGCCATAAAAATAAAATGAATATTCAAAC
>KN471226.1:17228-32344 GCA_000787095.1 Periophthalmodon schlosseri
GGGAATCCCTCCAAGTCCCTCTCCCTGTTCTTTTTTTTTTTTACAATGCCACGATGGGTTTGGAAACATTATATTCAATTTGTCAAGTCTCCTCAGTTGTGAAGGAGGGTGTTTAAGAGACTCTGGCACATGGCCCGGCCGAGGTTCTGAGCTGTTTGTCTAACTGGTTCGGCAGTTAATGGAGGTATTATTTGGTGTTGAAGTGAGGAAAGATGGCAGCCCTGTGAGGGATGAGGGATTTTCTGGGCTCCTGGCTCATGGGAAGAGGCCTAAATAATCCTAAGACAAGAGCAATAAGAGCTAAGACCTCCGAAGGGAAGGCCGCTGTTTGTCGGCACGGGCCTGGCTGCTGCTGAGGGGTTCGACAGATGTGGACGTGGACGCTGCTTTTTATTATTTTTATGTAATTGTTTTGGGATAAAAAAAAGACCAGGATAATTTATGCGCGCCAGTGTTTTCAATTTAGAAACATTTAAAAAATTTACCAAAAAAAGAGCGTTTGTCCACTGATCCGAAGATTGGTGGTTCGAATCCCGCTCTCGGTTAGATCCATTGACCCACAGGTTGGCGGTGCGATTCCAGCTCCCACAGATGAATGCTGTCGTCGTGTCCTTGAGCAAGACACTTAACCCACCCCCAGCCCCCAGCGTCTGCGTACACCGGTGGTTCCTTTGAGTGTCTTGAAGGCGGAAAAGCGTTAAAAAATGTAAAAAATAAAAATGTTACCACTTACCATTGACCATACAGTAAAAAATAAATGTCCAAAATAATAGTAAACTTATCCATCTCCATGGAGACACCACCAGGCCAAGTTATAGATCAAATCTGTGGAGAGGTAACGCCGTTCACGGTAAGAATGCATGTTTTGCAAAGGCAAAATTAAGGCAAAATAAATAAGTTTGATTCCATACTGTGGGACATTTCACACAATAACATTAAGTAGGTGACGAACTTTCACCAAAAAAGTCACATCCCAAAACATGAAGAAAGGTAAAATCCTCCAGCTAAAGTTGTCCTGACCAAGACTAGCTCAAGATCTGGAGATGGGTCCCTGGGCGCGGTACTGCGGGTGGGTCAAACGCAGAGGACAATCTCCCCACTGGGACAATAAAGTAAAATATCCAACATGCGGCAACTTTTATAAAACATAGGTTCAAACATTATAAAAAAATCCTGGCCCCATAGTTCTTTTCTTTCTTTTAGTTTTAATTTCACGATCAAACGTCACTGCCTTAAGCTTATTCATATGAAATCCAACGGGGACAGTGGCTACATCCCCTCAACCCAGAATCAAAAACCATCTCATACGTCTTATTCACTGCTTTGAAAAGTACACCACCGCTGAGGATTCCAATAATGCATAATTAATCAGGAATAGTAATAAAATTAAAGATATGCCGGCTCATTTTGCCCTCATAAAATAATTGTGCCGTTCTCTCTCCAGCTCCCTGCGCAGTTTGTATGCAAAACAGCCCTGTTCATTTGTGAGCCCAATCTGATATTGTTATTGGGATAATGAATAATTACACCTGCCGAGCGCCTCCTCTCAAGTCATTTTGATTTTATTTCTCTCAGTAAATAAATCTAGTTCCACTGCACCGCTGCGGCTCTTATCACTAAATCTGTCACTTCTGTTACTCATCTTATTGAGTTGAATTTACAGCCTGTGTCGAGGAGCATTGTCAGAGGTGGGGAACGAGTCAATTGTGCTTTAAAGGTGCACTGTGGAACATTTCTGGTGGTGGGTCCGTCGCCTGCTCGTCCCTACGGAGATGTTGTTGCTTTGGTCACACGGTCACGTTTTCATACAGCGCTTTCCCACCTTTGAGGCACTAAAACTTTACGTCAAGGAACCACTCACCCATTCACACGCACGTTCATACACCAGTGTGCGCAACAATGGCAGCATTCATGTGTGGGAGCTGGAATCGCACCGCCAACCTGTGGGTCAGTGGATCAGTGGACCAAACCATCAGTGGACAAACGCTCTACCACGCTCTACTGTTGCCCATGGTATCGCTTTGCCTGAAATATTCCACAGTGTAACATTAAACTAATCTACTGTATCTTGCATGTACCGTATTTTCCGGACTATAAGTCGCACTTTTTTTCATAGTTTTGCCGGGGGTGCGACTTATACTCAGATGCGATTTATATGTGAAATGTATGTATTTTTCTTCATTATTGTGCATTTTTTGGCTGGTGCGACTTATACTCCAGTGCAACTTATACTCCAGAAAATACGGTATTCAGTAACAGGCGTTTGCTCAAAAATGCCTTGAAAAACCTGCATTCTTATTTACACGAAGTACTCAGTTTGGCTACTTAAGTAAAAGTACAGATACAGGGGTAAAAAGTAAAAGCCAAAGTTAAATCTGTCAACTGGACAAATTACACAGACACACAGACAGGGGTAAAAAGTCACTCAAGTAAAATTAAAAGCATCACATGAAAAAATCTACTTAAGTAAAAGTATTAAAGTACCTGTTTAAAAATGTAAAAGTATTTCACACAAGTGTTAAATAATTAATTTGTTAAAGTGTGAAATGTAGTGATATTAGTGATTAAAAATGATGCATATTTTGGTCGACAGTAACAGTACGAATACATTTTTCTTATGAATTTTGTGTATTTATTTTGCTTGAACTCAAATCTTTAGTCAGGATATGGTCAAAATAACCCCTCAAATCATACGAAAAGTACTTTTCTTTTTACTTTTCAGTCCAGTTAAAAAATGTAGTGGAGTAAAAAGTACAGATACTGCTCTCAAATGTAGCGAAATAAAAGTAAAAAGTATCCAGAAAGCGCCGTACTTTCTGCTTGTACTTCATTACCTTCCAACTCTAGTGATGATGTCATACTCCCAGATGGGGGCAGGAGCTTGGTTTTCCTGGTAATAGCATTGTGATTTGCCATGCCTGCTCATTTCTATTATTGGCTAGACTCACTGTATTACAGCAATCTGCATTTTAACACCTGCCCCACATTTGTATTAAATAACACTGGCCTACAGAATGCTGTGAAGTCATCTGAAATCCAGCAGTATTTTACATAATTTTCTATACTTAGCACATTCGTAAAAACAGTTCTCTTTCCTGGCGTCTATTTCTAAACATTGCCGGCTGTTAGATCAGTGCCTTGCTGCTGTGGAGGCAGGGTGATGAGGCGGGGGGGAAGCGTCAGGGGAGAGCGCGGTCTTTCTCTCGGTCTAAACGCCGCGGGAACCCGGGGGACCGTCCCACACAGCGCCGTTCCGTGTCTGCTCCGAGGACGGGACAAGATGTTATTGGACGACTAAAAATACCCCGGCGACCTTGAGAAGCAGATGACAGAGGGAGGAGGAGAAGCCATGTTTGTTTTTTTGTTTTTGACATCAGGAATGACGGGACGGGAAAAAGGGATGAAACAGAGGACGAGAAAAGGACAAGCCGTTATAAGGTGAAGCGCGGCCTGGTCTGGTGACGCCGGTTTGACGTAGACGGCTGCGCGTTTGTTTACAGCCTCCAAAACAAAGAAACAACGGGGGGATTCAGAGGATGCTAATGAGGGTTAGATCACACATTAGGGGTTTTTGAGCGAGTCTGCAGAATATGATGCACGGGTAGTTCACACCTTAGCATGTAAACAACTAGGGTGTGTTAATTTCAGTGTAGTTAGCGCCTCCTTTCAGATATAATGCAGTGATTTTCAGAACTGAAGAAGCTACTTGGATGAGAAGCGAAATGCATTCACTCAAGAGAAAAACTAAAACTAAAACTAACCAGACTAAGGAAAAAAACAAGGTATGACTGAAGACCTTTCCATAAAGAACGTTTAAATTAAATTGTATATATTACGTTTTGTTTTTTGTTTTTTTCTACTTATTTATTAATCACCGTGACAGTTCTGTGTAATAACAACACTTTTCCCAGCAAGTACATGCCTGGATTTGATAAAAATGTAAACATAACAGTTAGTCACTATTAATTTAATTAGCGGTTACATATATCAAGTATATTTTTAACATCAGTGTCTATTTGTAAGTGTGTCAACTGGAACCCATGAATAAATAAATAAATACATAGATGTCAACTTTGTAAAACAAGTTCAGGTACAGTATGTCACCTGCACGATTCCATGGAAATAGAAAATTGAAACCATACCATGGAGATACATACGTTTTAGGCCATACTGTGGATGATTAGAGCTAAAAGAACAACATTTCCATGGAAACAAGCAGGAGTATGCCCTCCCCCAGGGGCATATAAGAGTCAGGTTTGTGGAGATGCAAGCCCACGCAGAGTAAGGACGTGTTTCTTGTGTTTTTCAGTGCAAAAACACAACCAAAAAGAAAAACACATGCTTTTGTTTTAGTCTAATATTGTCTAAAAAGTTACATACTGTGTGTTTAAGTCGTGCTTTGTGAGAGTTCTTCTTTAATCACTTACCAAGAAACGCAGCTAAGACTCAACGTAACACCAATCACCAGCTCTGACCCGTCTCTACCCTGCGTGTTTTTGTTTTTCTTGTCCACAAAGGCGACACACACAGAGGACACGGCGATCCGCAGGTGGACACTGTCTGCGTCTGGTCCTTGACTTTCTCGTTCTTTTCATTTCGGGGCTTGTCCATTTTTCAGGAGCCAGAGGTGAGCTGTCAGAACGGAGTGGCCAGTGTGTGTTTGAAAAATGCTCTTTCTCTGGAGTCAGGCGCCTTCCAAAAGTGGTGACATTTTTATTTTGTACGTGTGCTGTCATGGCCGCCCTGTTGCTCCAAGGTACAAACAACCTGTGTCGTGGTCATAGGACACGCTGTACCATTCACTGAACAAATACTGGAAGAAGTACTCCATTCTATTAAAATACAACTTACAGCTCCTCAAAGTGCTTCACATAAACAACAATAAACCAAAACAGATATACATAAAATACGACACATAGGCAAAGAACAATAAAACAATAAAACACCAAGATATCCTGCTTAGCTAGAGCCATTTTTTTAGTCTAGGTTTAAACTGCGCTACAGACTGATCTGACAGGCAGAGGGCGCTGTTCCATAGTCTGGGAGCTGCCACAGAAAAGGTTCCGTCACCTCTGGTCTTGAGCAGGAGCTGGTCAGGTGACCTCAGGGCTCTGGGTGGAGCTTAGAGCTGCAGTAACTCCCTCAAATAAACAGGACCCATAAAGCGACACGTTTAAACACAATAACATTTTCAATTTCACCCGATGCTGCCACAGAAAAGGTTCCGTCACCTCTGGTCTTGAGCAGGAGCTGGTCAGGTGACCTCAGGGCTCTGGGTGGAGCTTAGAGCTGCAGTAACTCCCTCAAATAAACAGGACCCATAAAGCGACACGTTTAAACACAATAACATTTTCAATTTCACCCGATATGAAACGGGGAGCCGGTGCTGCTCAAGTAAAAGTATTAAAGTGCCCATTTAAAAATGTACTTAAAGAGTAAAAAGTATTTAGCGCAGATTTTGAGATCTAATAAAACTTCTTCACTGTGTAACAAAACTGAGTACGGTACTTCTTCCACCACTGGTTGTTTGTCACGCAAGAAGTAGAAAGCCACATCAGAGAATACGGAAATAATCAAAATCTTCCGGTTTGAACATAAAAGTCTGGCAACAGGTAGACAATAATGGAGCAATGCAAAGGGAAGGATTGGAGATAATTTAACCTGCTTTCATGTGCCCACTATTGTCCAATAAGTAGTCAAATGAACTCTAATTCGCCTGGGTTAGTCATCTGAGGCTAATGCTACTTCAAAGTCTGGAAGAAGTGGGCTTCTTCTGTGAGCTGTTTTGGTGGGACTCGTCTCTTGTCAACAGGATTCAGAGTGTTTACCCAGTGATGGAAGGTCCGCCACCTGCTTGTCTCCATGGAGATGTCATTGCTTCGCCTGGAATGTTCTACAGTAAGGCATTAAAGTCAGATTTGTGGAGAGACGATCCCCGAATGAATATATTTCTAGTCAGTTTTGGTGCATTAAAAACTCTCATAATCAAACAGGCTAAATGAGAGATAGATATGTTTAATGCTATGTAACGGAACATTCCAAGCAAAGCAATAACATCTCCACGGAGATAAGCAGGTGTTGCTCAAATGATATGACCGGCGACAGTAGCTCAGTTGGTAGAGCATTCGTCCTTCATGGTTCAAATCCTGCTCTCGACATAAACGTCATTGGTTGAGAGGTCAGATCCACTGACCCACAGGTTGGCGGTGCGATTCCAGCTCCCACAGGTGAATGCTGTGGTTGTGTCCTTGGGCAAGACACTTCACCCACCTTGCCCCCCCGTGTCTGCGTACACTGGTGTATGAATGTGTGTACGAATGGGTGAGTGGTTCCTTTGAGTGCTTGAAGGTGGAAAAACGCTATATAACCATTTACCATTTACCATGATACTGAATATTTTGGTACTTTATGCAACTCCATTGTTCTGCTCAAGTTCTAAACAAGTTCACGGTGCGTTTTATAGTAACACTTTATGATAACTGCACTTTAAAGACCTTGTAGCTGATTTCTCCCGTGTATTTGAGCAGAATGCGCCCCGCTATTGTCCAATAAGTAGGCAAATGAACTCTAATTCGCCTGTGTTAGTCATCTGAGGCTAATGCTACTTCAAAGTCTGGAAGAAGTGGGTTGCTGCTGAGAGCCGTTGCTGCTGAGAGCTGTTCTGCTGCGACGTGTCTCTTGTCAACAGGATTCCGAGTGTTTACCAAGTCTGTACAGATGCTGGTTAAAGTTTCATGGTCGTGATTAACACAGAGAGATTCATTAGAGCCTCGGTATCTTCCCTTTTCACAAATGTTTACTGTCTACAGAGAGACGTTCACTCCACTGCGCCCGGCTCCCAAACTGCAAAGTGTCAGAAAGTGAACCAACAAGGCTCCTGTCATTTTTAATAACATCAGCAGAGGAGAAAGGAGAGGAGGAGAGGAGGAGAGAGAGGGGGAGAGAAAGAATGAAAAAGGCTTTTGGGACCAATACGGTGCCGCGTGTTTGGTTTTGGTGACAGCGTGACAAGCTATGAAACAATTATCCTTCCGCTGGTCTGTTTCTGCATGTGAACGAATGAGTTAATATTTTACTTTGAATTCGTTGTCAGGGGTGGCATCTCTTTTGTTTGACATTCGGAAAATAAACTGTGTTGAATTAAAGGCGCACTGTGTAACTTTTTTCTGGTGGTAGGTATGCAGCTTGGTCCAAAGAGATTCATCCGGTCTTCCGTTAATTTATTTTACTAGATTCTTTTTCCAGACCAAGGTTTAGTTTGTTTTCATATCTGACAGTTTCGACGGCTCACTAGCGCCTCAGAGTGGTCAGGTTTTGGCGCTGTCTTCCTAGTGGTGGAGGCAGGACGACAGCGCCACCTCCAGTCTGACTTCTTCAGGTCAGAATCCCAGGTGTGTGAGAGTGGCGCTGTCTCCTAGTGGTGGAGGCAGGACGACAGCGCCACCTCCAGTCCGACTTCTTCAGGTCAGAATCCCAGGTGTGTGAGAGTAAAAAAGCCCCCTCGTCCCGGTTTATAGTCCCCGTGGGCACATTTCCCCATGTGGCCCGATTGTCTCCATGGGGATTATTGGTTTGCTCGGAAGTAGTACAGTATGGCATTGATTAATTTTCTCAAGATGGTTGGAGACTAGCAAGCGGATCAGATCTGTGGAGGGGCGACCTCGGTCATTGTAAGCGTGGATGTTTTTCAAGGTAGTTTTGAGCAATAAAAAAAATCGTAATTAAATAAATGCAAGATATGTTTAATGCCATGCTGTGGAACATTCCAAGCATAGCAATAAAAACATAGTGTCAGGTTTTTGTTTCCCATCATTCTTAGAAACACATGAAAAAAATATAACCCTATCAGGAACTTCTTTGTTAGTTAGTCCACTTCTTTATACAGTCTATGGTAATAAGTGAGTGTGACGTCACCCACAGCGTTCGGCTCCAGTCAAATGAAGCTCATTGAGGCTAGAGCAGTTATAGCGGCCAATTTGGAGCCAAGTTCCATATTTGGAATTCCGACCGCAAATATCATAGCAACCAAAGAGCCAATCCGGAGCGAAGCTGTTGAAGGTAACGCTCCTTCCCTGCCTGCGCTGCTGGTTTGGCAGGGGGCGGGCACTTAGCAACGCTGTCAATCAAACTTGTTGCTATCGCTAGCGGGAGCGACCTCGGGGAAAGAAGGCGCCTGATTTGTCTCTTATTAATGTTCATATCTTGAGTTACGGACACAATAGCAAAATAAAAAACACCAGGATCATGTAGAGCGGGTTAATACGAACATTTAAGACAAAAATGATGAGCCTCACAGCAGCAGTTACAGAGATTCTTATGTAAATTGAATTGGAGCCAGAGTCGATGGAGCCGGAAGCGCGCCCATGGTTAGCTAAGTCCATTTATATATACAGTCTGTGGTTATTACTCAAGAAAATGCTAATTTACCATGCATAATGTAAAGAGCATTTATCTTGACAAGAATAAACTAAAATCAGGTACCTGCCCTTTAATTTCTTCTATTATTATTAAATTAGCCTCACACGTTCAGCTTTTAACAGCCCTGTCCTTGCTCTGAGTCTCTAGAGGTTTACATGTGCTATGCCAAACCAACCAGTCTCCTCACAGCTAACCACCGCTAGGCTAATTGGCTAACTGTGAGCGCTAATTTGAACACATGCTCTTCTCCTCCTCTTTTTCTTGTTTGAAGTGGCTGAGTCCGTGGCTGGTTTTCCATATCCGGGCCGGGAATGATAGGAAATTGAAACAGATATTATTAGGCTATATGAGTATTATGAGAATGTGATACGCTGTCTATATTAATTAGAGGACTCAGAGTGAAGAGTGGGTGAAGCACTTAGCGAATTCCCAAGTGAACCAGATATAATTATAATGGGGTTTGTGCCTCCTCTGTCTGTCCAATGATGAAAAGTACTTATTTCAGCTCTGCTTTAAAAGATATGGGCAGAATCAGCATTGCTATTTCAGCAAAAATCCAGTAGTTGAATTTTAATTTAGGTTAATATTTTCTGCCTTTGCACTTTTTTGCATCATGAGTCATTTTGTTCCTTTGCATTTGCGTAAAGCTCATAGACTGTATAACGAAGTAAGCGAGTGTGACGTCACCCATAGCGTTCCGCTCCGGTCAAACGAAGCACATCGAGGCTAGAAGTTATAGCGGCGAATCTGGAGCCGAGTTCCATATTTGGAATTTCGACCTCGAGTATCATAGCAACCAAAGAGCCTATCCAGAGCGAGGCTGTTGAAGGTAACGCCCCTTCCCGCTCGCACCGCTGGTTTGGCAAGGAGCGGGCACTTAGCAACGCTGTCAATCAAACCTGTTGCTAACGCTAGCGGGAGCGGCCACGGAGAAAGAAGGCGCCTGATTTGTCTGTTATTAATGTTCATATCTTGATTTAACGACAAAATAGTGTGTATAATGTGGTGCAGTAGTTCAAATAAATACTTTTATTGCACAGAATTCTGGTGATAAACTACACAGGAAGTAGAATCATTATCGCTAATCTGAAGCAGCGTCACCCTGATCTGCGTGGATGCAAACAGACACACGTGAGGAACTACTTTTTGCCTTTTTACTTTTGATAAAACGCCTCAAACTGGGTTAATCGCGTTGTTTTGTGGGCTGGGTGTCATTACTCGCAGAGGACGGACTCTAATGGGTAATATAGATGAGAATGCTGCAGTTAAACTTTACAAGAGGTGAGTAAAAAAGTCACCTTATTATTTTCGCCCTTTCCCGAGTTTGTATCTTGCGCCTCTATGTCCGTCACTCCCTCTCCCCGTGACGCTCTGGTTTATTGGCCGTTGCCGTGGTTACGATATGACGGCGCAGCTCAGAGTCACACTGACACCACACGCATGAAAATCGCGCGTGAGGATCCAAACTCGGATCACATGTTCACGAAATCTTGTAGCGTGTGGCAGGCTTTAGTAACTACTTAATTAATGCCCTGATCCCAACTCCAGTTCCTAAGCCTGAATCATTCTTAATAAATTATTTGTTAATTAAAGGGCCCATATTACGCTATTTTCTGATCTATGTTATAATGTTGTTTCCTCATCACAAACAGACCTGGAGTTGTGTTTTGTTTCATTCACACATGTTTAACACACAAACCCTGCATATTTAAGCTGAGTTCTCTCAAACTGAAAACACTCGCTTCCACGTTGTGATGTCATGTGGTAATAAACTCCTTTAAACTCCTTACACCTTCACTGGAATCATTTGGATGATTTCAGCCCTGGAATTGCCAATCTCTCCTGAACTAAAGCTGTTAAAACTTGTTGAAAACTACCACTACATGACATCACAAGGTGGAACAGAGCATTTTGAGCTTTGGAGATGTAAACAAAATCACAAGGTGAACAGAGCATTTTGAGCTTTGGAGATGTAAACAAACTAATAAACTATTACTCAAACATGTGGGAATGAAACGAAACACAACTCCAGTTATGTGTTTGATGGGGTAACAACATTATAACATGGCTTACAACTCACAAGAGTTGATTTCTTGTTATATAGGACCTTTTAGGAAGGAAGTCTTTTGTACTTTAATAAAACTGCAAATAGCATAGTTAATATAAAGTACCACCCATATTATTTTCTTTTATATTTCCAGACCTACATACAAACAAAACAAACTCCACTCATAAATGTTGACTCTATATTCCCCTTTAAGCGTCATTACCCCAGCCCCATTTAGACACTGCACCTGGAATGACTGAAATATTCTTTACTATGGACCATTAATGTGCCTGCTTCACTGGCTCCACTCTTCTGCCCCGCACACACATGCCGTACTACACCGACGATGGCTTTTGTTTGTGGTTGGCGCGCCAAAGTATATTGTTTGAGTTAGAAAGTATACAGCAATGTAAAATGAAGTTTACATAGTCTGATGGGGTCGTGAGGAAGAATAAATAAAGCGGAGTCGGGCGTTTAGGTGAGTGCAGTGGAGCGGGTTTGTTGAAAGTGAGTGAATTTCCTCGATACTAGTTTGTGTTTGTAGTCCGTTGAGGTTCATCTGGTTTTCCATTAGTTTATTTTTATAGATTCTTTTTTCAGATCCAAGGTTTAGTCTGTTTTTGTCCGTGACCGTTTCGACAGCGCCATCTGCGGTGTGACTTGTTCAGGACAGTATCCCAGGTGCGTGAGAGTAAAAAGGCCCCCTCGTCCCGGTTTAAAGTCCCGTGGGCACGTTTCCGTATTTCGACTGCCTCCTCAATCCGGCGACGATGTTTGTTGTCCTCTGTCCCAATGATGTTTGCTCCGTCCCAGTCCATTATGTGGTTCTCCCTTTTGCAGTGGTCCAAAATGACCGATTTGAGCTGCTCCTGTTCCGCTTTGTATTTTGTTGCTCGCGTTCTCACATTCTGTCCTAAATCCCTCCCTTTTTCCCCAATGTATGTTTTATTGCAAGACTTATTTCGTATGTGACGTTACATTTGTGCTCTGGATATTTTTTGGGTGTAGTTTCCTGAGGTTTCTGTACGGTTTTGCCAGTTCAAACTAAACCTTGGCCTGGAAAAAGACTCCATTAAAATAAAAATAGTTCTTTCAAACAAACGTCATGTTCACTTGCATTGCATTTGTCTATTCACCATCCTTCCTCTGTACCTGTCAGACCTCTCAACCTTCTCTCCAATGTGTCCAAAGTGTTCTCACTGAAGGCCACATATTTAAACATATTCGAAATGGTACAATAATACAGTACATAACACTTGTATAGCATTTTTCATGACACTCCAAGACGCTTCGACACAGTTCGAGACAAAACAGTTGAAAGGGAGATACCGTTATTCAAATGCAGTTTTGAGCAGGCGAGTTTTCAGGGTTTTTTTTTTTTGAAGATGGTGAGTGTGGGTGAGTCTCAGATGTAGCTGTGATGGAGCCACTGTCCATTTAATAAGGCTTGGAAGAATTCAGAGTTATGTCAGTGAGATTATAGTGGTAGATTTACTAAAGTGTTTCATTCTGATGTTTGTTTATTGCAGCTCATGATTTTTTAACCATATTGTAGATTTAGAATTGTTTTTGTGGTTTAAATCTGCGCTTGGGTTGTTGTGTCAGTGGCATAAATTAGTTTCAATATTATCGTCTTTACTTCAGCGATATATCAAACTTCAAATTTTGTTGACAGGCCCGGTCTAAGGGCCAACAAACATTGGTCTGAGAGCCGCATTTCACCCCTGTGTCATAGTTTGGACATCCCTGAAAAATGAAATACCAATCGATACTAAAAATGAGTCAAAACTGGATTCTCATTAAAGCAAGAGTGGATACTGAAAAAACAGGACGTTTGACCTTCCTTGAATACACATGGTGGCACTAATCAGACTAAAATAATTTTGTGTCCGAAACATGTATCTTGGATATTTCTTTTCTCCCCTTATGACCAATAAAATCATTACTTTTTTTTCTTCTTGTATTTATGTACCGTATTTTCTGGAGTATAAGTCGCACTGGAGTATAAGTCGCAGTAGCCAAAAAATGCATAATAATTAAGAAAAAAACATATATTTCACATGTAAATCGCATCTGAATATAAGTCGCACCCAAAAACTATGAAAAACTATGAAACTATGAAAAAAAGTGCGACTTATAGTCCGGAAAATACGGTAAGTGCCCTGTTTTACGTCCAGCAGGAAATATAGTAACTTGCTGACGCCAGCGTTTACTGCCTCATTATAATTGCGTCAGAATTGTGTATTTTATTATATCTTATTTTTTCACAAATTTTTCTCATAATAAATTGTGAACAGTCGCATTTTTATACAGCGCTTTTCCACCTTCAAGCCACTCAAAGCGCTTTACATCAAGGAACCACTCACCCGTTCACGCACACGTTCATACACCAGTGTACGCAGACACATTCTATACATAAAAAATATGACATTTATGCAGAGAAATCCCAATAGTTTGACGTAGTATTTACGTAACATAAATATTAACAAAGGACACCAACGAGATGCCCTGTGTAAATCTATGAAGTTGACTGAGTGACGAGGTGCACACTGTCTGTTCCGTAGGTTAAAGTGTGTTTGTTCATAAATAAATACATACATATATAAATAAGCTAACCTAACCCATTTCACGGAGTTTCCGCACTCATCCTCTCAGCGTCCTCTTTGATAATAATAATAATAATAATGCATTTTATTTATAAGCGCCTTTCAAAGCACCCAAGGACACTGAACAAGATAAAATAAGATAAAACATATAAATACAATAAAAAACATAACAAAAAACTGATTGATAAAAGATGTGTGATTGGTTATAAGAGGTAGGACAGTCTGAACAGGTGAGTTTTGAGTCTGGATTTGAAGAGTGGAAGAGAGTCTAAGTTGCGGAGATCAGGAGGGAGAGAATTCCAAAGCTGGGGGGCAGAGCGGCTGAAAGCCCTGTTCCCCATGGTCACGAGTCGGGCAGAGGGTACAGTGAGCTGGAGGGAGGAGGAGGAGCGGAGAGTGCGGGCAGGAGCAGCAGTGTGGAGGAGGTCAGATATGTATGAAGGGGCTAGGCTGTGTATTGCTTTGAAGGTGGTAATTAGTATTTTGAAGTTAATTCTCTGTTTTATGGGGAGCCAGTGGAGTTGTTGTAGGACGGGGGTGATGTGGTGGATAGTGGGGGTCGTGTTATGACCCGGGCTGCAGAGTTCTGAATATTGATATTCCTTTGTTACCACATAATGGAGAAGCTGTGTGATTCACTGCAGTGATGTATGTCTGAGTGTAACCTTCAGTTCAAGCTCATCTTAAGATCTTAAACATTAACAATTGTGAAATGAAAATTGGTGGAGTGGTTTTAATTAAAGGCGCTGTACCTGATTTTCACTGTCTTATAAACGTGAAAAACGGAACTAGTTCGTTTGAAACAGTTTGCGGTGGTCCAAAGTTATTCCTCACTCACCTTACACGTTTCAAGCAACCCAGCGGCTCGCTCAGACTCTAGAATGTGATGATGTCATACTCTCAGACGGGGGGGAGGGGCAAGAGACTGATTTTCCTATTAATTACGTTGTACTTTACCATGAAGTGTCCAAAAGGTGAATTCACAAATATTGAACCTGATCATTTCTGTGAGTGACTACACCCATTAAGGTCTTGTATTACAACACAAATCTGCATTTTAACAATATTCATTTTATCTGCCCTTCATCGGTATTAAATAATATTGGCCTGTGGATTGCTATGACGTCATATGAGACCCAGTAATTCGTTTATTAAGAGAACAGGCTCGCGCTGGGCTCTGGCGTCCGGCAAAACTGGGATTAATCTGGTTCTCTGTTTTGCTGTCATGGTAAAGCTAACAACAGCTAGCATGCTATCCATGCACTTCCTGATTCTCGGATATTAAAACGCTTTCTAATTACATGCAGACAGTACGCAGCGGACATATTTTGACTAGTGATGGGACTTTCGGCTCTTTTATGGCATCCGATTCTTTTGGATCTGTTCATTTCAAAGAGTCGTTCAAAAGACTGGGTCTTTTACTATTTATTTATATGACGGAAGCCAATGCGAGAACTCATTTTATCAACAAACTAAACACTGAGAGAAACGATCAAGGCTTAGATCTGTTTAAAATGGTTCAAACTGATGATGCATCATCTAAATGGAATGTTTCACTACAATAATAATAATTTAAAAACCAACTGTTATGATGCCAAATGTGTTTTTTTGTGCACACAGCTCTCACTCGTGTTTCTTGCTCTGCTTCTGAGATGATCCTTGTGTTGGTTCAGCGTTAATCAGCATAAAAATGCACCCAAATTAGAAAGAAAAAGATTCGACTTTTTTCAAAAACGAGATCCGGATCCAACCGTTTACCTTAAGGAACTGTTCAAAAGAGTCGACTCGTTCACAAACGTCACATCACAAATTTTGACCCCAAGACCTTCTTATACAATATACCTGTACTGGGTCAAATACATGGGGGGAAATATTGGGTATAGTGCCTTCAATTGTCTTCATTCGCAGGTGTTGTACAAAGCTAGATGACGGCTCTGTTCGACAAGTTGCCGAGCTCTGAAAGTTTGTGCTCGAATACAGCTGTTCTTGACATGTTTACACGCTGCTCATTATCTGGGTCACCTCTCCTGATGCCGACGGCTGCT
>KN471227.1:16582-26985 GCA_000787095.1 Periophthalmodon schlosseri
GTGAAGGGGAGGGGGGGGCGGGGTCTATGCGAAGGACATGTCCAAGGGCGTGAGGGGGCGGGGCCAGTCCCATGCATGACTCAGAGGCAGTAGCAGCAGTCTGTGTCTATCCCCCGATCTGCTCCAATACACAGAACACATGTAGCTGTCATTGTATAATACTGTACAGAGAGATGGGGGGAGAGAGGGAAGGAAGATAAGTAAAGAGAGAGGGGGATAGGGAAGGGAGCGGGGGGCAGAAGTGATGGGAGGAAGAAGAGAGAGTGAAGGAAGAGAGAGAAAAGGGTGAGGGGAGGGAGATAAGAAGGTAGAAAGAGACAAAGAATGTGAAGAGGGACTAAGAAGTAGAGAAAGGAGGAGAGAGAGAAAGCGAGGGATAGGGAGAAGAAGGGGGGAGACGGAGGGAAGGGGCATAAAGAGAGAGGGGGATAGGGACGAGAGTTGAGGGCTGAAGGGATGAGTGGGAGAAAGGAGGGAGAGAGAGAGTGAAGGAAGAGAGAGAAAAGGGTGAGGGGAAGGAGATGGGAAGCTAGAAAGAGACAAAGAGAACGTGAAGAGGGACTAAGGAATATAGAAAGGAGGAGAGAGATAAAGAAAAGGGGATACGGAAGGAAGGGGGCTTAAAGAGAGAGAGGGATAGGGAAGTGAGTGGGGGGCAAAGGTGATGGAAGAGGGAAAGGAGGGAGAGAGAGAGTGGAGGAAGAGAGGGGAAGGGGGTGGGGAGAGAGATAAGAAGGTAGAACAGAGAAAGAGAAAGGGATAGAGAAAGGAGGAGAGGGAGAAAGAGGGAGGGAGGGAGAGAGAGGTAAGGAGAAGAACAAACATGGATCAGGAGAAAGAGAGAGAGAGTAATAGAAGAGTGAAGGAGAGAGAGAGAGAGAAAGAGAGAGAGAGTGAAGGAAGAGAAAGGGAGATTTTCACCTCACGCTACACAGCAGATTCAGAATCGTCAAATCAACTCCCAGGGATTTAATATTGAACTCTTTTCAGTGTCTATATGAGACCAGAGAGGAGAGAAAGAGAGTGATAGAGGGAATAATTAAAGAAAGAGGGGAGGAAGAGAAAGAAGTTGAAGGAAGAGTGAGAAAGGGGGAGAGAGGGGGCAAGGAGAGGAAGGGAAGAGGGTCCACAAGATAGAACAAAGGTGGGGGCAGAGGACAGAGAGAAACTGAGCGGTAGAAGGAAATAATGAAAGAGAAAGAGAGAGACACAGAATGGAGAGAAAAAATGAAGGAAGGGTGAGAGAGAGGGAAAGAATGAGAAGGTCTAGGAGGGAAATAGAAAGAAGGGGGAGAGAAAGCAAAAGAGATAGAGAGGAGAGAAATGTGAGGATAAATGGAAAAATTGAGAGAGATGGGAGGTAGAGAGAGAAAGTGAAGGAAAAGAGAGAAAGGAGGAAGAGAGAGGGAATACACAGCAGAGAGAGAGAACCTGAGAGAAGTGGGTCAAAGGAGAGAGAGGGAAGTAGAGAGAGAGAAAGGGAAGGATAAAAAGAGAGAGCGAGAGAGATAGAGAGGAGAGGGTAGAGAGAAAGAGGGGGTAGAGAGAAAGAAATGAGAGGGAAGGGAGAGAGAATCAAGGAAGAGAGGGAAAGGAGGAAAGAGAGGAGGTAGAGGGAAAAGGGAAAAGAAAGAGAGAGGAAAAGGTGAGAGAGAGGGAGAGAAAGGGAAGGAAAAGAGAATCCAGGAGAGAAAACAGGAGCAATAGAGCGAGGTAGAGAGAGAAAGAATAAGAAGAGAGAGTGAGAGAGATAGAGAGGAGAGAGAGAAAGGAGGTAGGGGACAGAACGAGGGAAAACGAAGGGAGAGAGCCAATGAAGAGAGGAAAAACGAGAGGGTGTAGAAGGAAAAAGGGAAATAAAGAGATAGGAAAAGGTGGGAGAGAGAGAGCAAAAGAGAGAGAGAAAGGGAAGAAAGAGAGAGCCTAGGAAAGGAAAACTGAGAGATAGAGAGGAGAGAAAGAGAGGGGTAGAGGTTAAGAGAGAGAGGGGGGGAGAACAAG
The DNA here is from genome assembly GCA_000787095.1 of Periophthalmodon schlosseri. NCBI lineage: Eukaryota > Metazoa > Chordata > Actinopteri > Gobiiformes > Gobiidae > Periophthalmodon > Periophthalmodon schlosseri. The sequence goes on from KN471227.1 coordinate 18,584, forward strand.
AGAGGAAGAACACTATGTTGTCCTTTATTTGCGAAAGGGAGATGGGAGTTTGGGAGTGAGACGCCTGGCCTAGTTCTGCTCACATGTGTTTGTATTAATGTGATGATTCAAGTCCTGAATAAGAAGGACACACACTGCCCAAAAGGAAGAGCACAAGTGGGTTTGGGAATAATGCTGGATTTCAGTTCCTTTTTAAATAGAATCTAATTTGTGTGCAAAATTATACACATTCAACATAACTTTCAGACTGAGTGAATAAGCAGACAGAAATAAGAAATGTACTAAATATGTCCCCCTCAACATGTGACTCAGGAGGCCTTCACAAGATATTATGTAAAATCGACTTCATGAACTTTGAACCAGGTTGCAACTGTGTTCCCTCATTATTATTATTATTTACTCAAAGTTGTACTTCAGTTGATTCACACATGTCTGGGTAATCCTGTATTGCATTCGAGGCTTTTCGAGGAAAATTTCACTTTTCACCTGCCCCCGTCCCTGCCCACAGCTGTGTACTTTGTTGCAGTATAAGGTAGTGTTGTCGAAATATAAAATCAGATACTAATCGATACTAGACTAGTATTGAAAGTAGATACTTATTTGATCAGGTATCAATAAAATAAATAAATAAATAAAAATTCTCAGGACAGAAATGAACCTTTCCTGAACAGCTTTACAACACTAATTTCTATTATTAAACCATTTTAAAAATAACCAAAATGTAAAATAATTATCTACGTATGCTATAGTTTAAATTAAATACCCCATAACAAAACAAAAATCATAATATGTCCTCTTTAAGCTAGGATCTTGGTCAGGAGTACCTAGCTCAAATATTTGTCTATATTGTGCAGTTTTTAGGTTGATGGGAAAACCCACCCAACCGGGAATTGAACCTGAGACCTTCTTGCTATCAGGCATGAATTGTAACCTCTCTATAGTCATTCCATCCTTCTTTTACTTGGTGGTGGAAAGCTATAGCATAGTTGCCCTGGGGCAGACTGATGGAGATGTGGCTACTAATCACATCAACACATTTATACATCTAAGGAGGAAATGTCTTGCTCGAGAACACAGCAACATTTACTAAATGCCAGTTTGGGACTAAGAGTATACAATATACCTGTGCTAATATCATTATTGGTTATATCTAATTTTGTTATAATGGTATCGGCAAAAAATGCAGACATATTGCAGATTTTTTACTGAAAATAGATGAGCAATGAAGCTAATTGCGTGGATATGTTTACAAAATTATTATTCACAATGATAAAAGGATATTCCAGAAAATGCCATTGTTCTTAATTTCACTGTACTTCTCAGAAATAAAATCCATATTGAACAATCGCTAGTTAGGAATTGAACTTTCAACTTTATTTCCCCTCTGATGCTTTTGTAACAGTGCTTTATATTGATTTTGGTCTAATTACTACTTTACCCCATTGCCTTTTCCAACCAGCAAAACCACGAATAAATTACACTCAAATTAAACGCAGAACTAATTTAGCAGCTAGCATGGGAAATCCTCTCTCACAAAGATGCAGATTTACTGCAGTCGTTGCTAGCTACTGTTTAGATTCTGTTTTGGCAGAACTGGCTCCGTTGGCTCCACTGCTGCTGCTTGTTGTTAGTCTGGGCAAGTCAAACACATCCAGATATATTTACATTTTCTGAAACCTGGCTATCAAATACAATAAGGAAATCATTATTGAAAATGACAAAGTTTCTCATTGTGATAGGCAGGTCTAAAGGAGGTGGTGTTGCCCTTTATGTCAGAGATCACCTGTCTGTGGACCTTCTATTCTCCTGTTCACAGCCTAAATTTTGAATGTCTGTTTCTGCCTGTTAGTTATGTAAATGATCCTTCTGTTCTGATCTATTCCTGATGCTTTCTAAACTGGCAAATTCCGAGGTCCTAATAATGGGCGATATAAATATTAACTGGCCGAAGAAACTTTGAAAGACCTATGCAGTGGCCTTAATCACACAACTCTTTTCTGTTCTGACTAGACCTGACCCTAGAAATTTGGAAAAAAAATGTTTTCCCACTGGATTTTATTGACCATTGTCCATTTGGGTGTATTCGAAATAGAGACAATAAAGACACAATACATTTAATGAAATTGCAGACCGACATGCACTGAAAAGAAAAAAAAAATGAATGAAATCCTTGGTTCAGCACAGAAACTGCAAGTTTAATTAAAGAAACAAATACCTCCTGGAAAACTGCACACACAACTAGGTCAGATTTGGATAGGAAAAAAAAAAAAAAGATAGATAGACGTTTGTCAACAGTTAAAACTTCTTACTTCATGTCTGCGCTGATAAAGAGTCATGGGAATTCTGCAAAATTCTGGAGGACAGTAAGATCCTTCTCAGAACCTAATATTCATACATTACCAACCCATATTGTATTACATTCAGCTATTGTAAATTCTAAAGAGGAAATATGTGATGCTTTTAATAGGCATTTTATCTCTGCATGTGACACTTTGGATAATAATGGTGATTCTTCTGATCTTGATTATGTTGAATCTGACCCTCGGGCAGATAATAGTCACATTTTTTCTTTAAGACCTTTCACTCACATGGAGGTCTTAAATGCTCTCTGCTCCATGGACAGAAAGAAATCCACAGGAGCTGATGACCTTGATCCAAAACTTCTATTACTAGCTGCCCCATATTTAACTCAACCTCTTTTACATATTTTTTATTTATCAATTCAAATGACAGTTATACCAGAATTATGGAAAACGGCACATGTTTTGCCTTTACATAAAGGTGGAGCAACTAAAAATGTAAATCATTTCCAGCCAATATCTAAATGACCTTGTCTTGCAAAAGTTTTGGAAAAGTTAGTTGCAAATCAAGTTACAGTTTATTTAAATAAATGCTCCATTTTGAAGTCTTATCAATCAGGTTTCAGAAAAGGGCATAGTATTGTCACTGCAACCACAAAAGTTTTAAATTACATTTTCTCAGCCTTTAATGATAAACAAGATTGTGTGGCTCTGTTTATTGATTTAATTAAAGCTTTTGATTCAGTGGATCATAAAATCGTCTTGAAGCATCTGAAGCAGATTGGTGCTACATGTAATTGGTTCTAAAATTATCTTTGAAAGAGAACCCAGAGAGTAGTACCTGATGGGTTTAAATCTTTTTTTTTTTTTTTTTTTTTTTTACTTCAAGCAAAGGAGTACCACAAGGCTCAACTTTAAGGCCACTACTTTTTACTTATTAATTCCATTGGTTGCAATTTAAGAGAAAACCTCATACATTTATATGCAAATGATGCTGTTTTGTATGCAAGTGCTCCCTCTGCTGATCAGGCACTTTTAAAACTGCAACAAGATTTTAATGAAATCCCCTCAAAGTCATTTATACACTAAATGGTACATTGATTGAAAGAGTCACCACCTATAAATAACTTGGGTTTTGGCTTGACAAAAATGTATCTTTTAAAATACACATCTTGGAATTATGAATTAAAATCAAAATGATCATTTTATTATAGAAATACTTTGAAACCTTTAGATAGACTCTTTCACTCAGCTCTTCATAACAGGTGATAAATTTAAAATCCATCACTGTACACTATGAAAAAGTAGTTTGGCCATCGCTATCTGTCAGAAGAGAACAACACTGCATAAAATTCATTTGCAAGGGAATGCTTGATAGACTGCATATCTCTCTGACTGAATATCTCTCCTGTTTGTTGAACTTTGATACGGGAACTTTTAATATAAGATCTTGTGATTGTCTATGTCTAAAAACTGGCCGCACTGGAACTGAAATGGGTAAAAAAGCTTTTGAGTATTTTGCTTCTCAAAAATGGAAAACATTTCAAGAACATGCAAAACTGGACACATTGGTGCCACTAATGCACTTTAATAATCTGGTGATAAACATTTAAAATCACCAGCACCTTTTTTTAATGTTCTAAATGGACCTGGTACTCTCATTGGGCTCTCCCTGTATAAATAAAGATAAATGAAAAATAAAAAATTGAAAATGAATGCCGTTAGAATGATGCGGTCTAATTGCTGGAGTGAATTTTAAATGAGAGACTCTACAATAAGCAGGATTTGCCGAGGCACTGGATATTTCCTGGTGCTTAATTGAAAGTGATGCACTTCGGGCGCGTGGTAATTGAGCGACTGCGTTAGCGAAGCCAGAAGTGTGGAAAGAAATCACTGTTAGCCGTAGTTAGCATGTGGTGAGGAAGAGCTAATGAGTGGCTATGTTGGTTGTTAATGGTTTGTTATGCATTTTTCTGTGCTAATTTGCCCAGGGCTGATTATAATGTCAGGAGGAGAGCAGAAATGTATAAACAATTCAACCATATTAGAAATGTGGAAATGAAAACCCACTTAAGTCTAAGTTAGTGTAGTTCTTTACTTAGACTTTTTTGTTTTAGCTTTTTGAGGAATACGGAGTTGTATTTTGCTTTGTTCACACATGAATCCTGTTTACAAGGATGTCTTCCTAATTCTCTGAAATCACTCCATTTCAATTTTCCACAGATAGTTACGTCATAGAAACCCAAAATACTGCTGTGCGTTTTTTAAGTCCATAAACCCTCACTGTTCTGCAGTTACATTGTGATCACAATGAACAGATGGTGGTTATCACTATAGCAGCATACTGTGCTGGAAGCAAAGGTGTAGTTTATACTAAATCAACTTTTTTCTGAGCTTTCTACCATGTTATTACGATGTTCACTCATCAAAAACATGCCTGAAGTGGTTTTCTGAATCATTTGTGCATGTTTGAGCCTTGCGGTCTCTCGGGCCCAATCGAACCCTCCTTATAGTTAGCAGTATGAGACCACGTGTCTTGTCTAAGGCACTGCCGACACGCCTACATAACCAGGAAGCTCTCTGCAACGCTCCCCGTGCTCCCACCACACGACCTCTTCATGATAAGCCCTCCCTTCACAGAACAGCGAACTGCAGAGACAGAGCGTCAAAAACGAAACTGAAATTAATGCACCTTTTTAATATTTAATTTTGATTTATTTATTGATCAGCTAGGAAGCTAATTACCATCTGCAGTCCTTTAAAAAGGGAGGGCAGAGGGGAAAAGGGGCACGCATTCCATCACACATCCATATCACATATAGTGCAGATAAAACGTTGAACATAGCATTTTCAAACTGACAAAAGGTAACATGGTGATCTAAGTAAAATATGTGTTAGCAATTAATACCCCCAAAAAGCGTAATACCCCCTCCTAAGAGTGTGTTTTCCAAATATAGACAAGTCAGAGAACATGAAATACAATGTCAAGTTGACCAAAAGCATACTTAAAAGTCAATAAAATAATGCATAATATGTCATAATATGAAGTGTCACCTTTTGTCTCCGTGGGAATGTTAGAGCATTGCCTGGAATTTCATTAAACTGTGCATAAAAATCTCACATTTATTGAATTATTGCTACAAATATGATCAGATCTGACCTGTAACTCGGGCTGGTGACGTCACTTGCTTGTCTCCACAGAGATATATAAGTTAAACACCATAATGTGGAACTCACCAGGTAGGGTTGTCAAAAGTATCGAAAATCAGACACCAATCGATACTAAAACTAGAATCGAAACTAGATTGGAGCAGGTATAAATACTAAAAAAGTCAAGTATAAGAGCATCTAGAGTATACGTCCATGGAACCTACCTGGACGACTGAGGGATTTCACAGATATAAGATATTTAGGTGCAGTTACATACTGTACCTAAAAGATTTTTTTCTTTTGGTTTGAAAAATGCAGATCCAAGTCACTCTGCTATCGAAAAAGTGATTTGGTTGTCAGCTAACCCATTGAAATGCTAGATCTCCTGTCTTCCCTGTAACCTCGTAGTATACACTATTTCTCCTCTCGCCCGCCTGCCTCGCGTTGCCCTATATTTAAATATAATGAGATTTGGGTGCTCTTTAAACAGATGGAGCCAGTCTACCATTCTTTACTGTGGCCTCTGCGTCACCTTTTAGTGCACAGTCAATCGCATTCACCATTCTAACCCCGCGGGCCCACTGCAGAGCTGGGAGTTAGTCATGTGTTGTAGCTCCAGATGTTTCAGCTCTGTATTGGCCTTAACTAGGGTCTGGTGGTGCCACACGAAGGACAATTTTGCACTTTGATTTCAAATTAATGTAGTTTCGAAACTAAACTAAGTGAAGTTGGTCTGCAAAGTTCTGGTTTAAGCTCGGTCTTGGTTTTGTCCAGTTGTTGTCCTTGTGAAGTCGTGGTTTTGGATTATGTTCAGGTTTACGGGTTTTTGTTTTGTCAGCCATGATTTGGTCCTGGTTTAGTTCAGATTTGACTCCTTGTATACTCCTACTCCTTTTTGTTAGTCTCTAAAACATAAAAATAATAATCATCATCATCAAGTCCATAGAGACTTTCTCTTCATGGAAAACCAGTAATTTCTATCGTGTACAGTATTTGTGCTTGGACTCCCAACTAACTTTGTATTAACAGCCACGTTTTGACCTGTTTCAACCCAGACCGGTACCCAGGCCGGGTCAAAGGGCATGGTGGTCATGGTTTTGGTTATTGGCGTCCAGAGCATGGATCTTTTCTAAAATCTCAGTATGGTATTGCTAGCTTAGACCTGCCGTGAGATGAATTGGAGTGGAGTCCATTGGTGCTGCAGTGAAAAAATCCTCAGAAAACAATTTTGCCATAGACCACAATGTAAGCACAAACTGGTGTTCGGCCGACCGGGCACCTACAGCTGCCACAAAGGTTGGAGTTTGAAGTGCTTGAGCGGGAGAAGAGCACTACTGCACATGTTCAGTAGCCACACAGCCACCTGACGTACCGAGCCACTAAAAGCTAAACTGGTGCAACGCCACACTGAGCTTAATCCATTGAATTGAAACGGCCCAGGGCTTGGTCCAGAGAGAGCGGTCTGCCACAACTGACATCACCCAAACATAACACATTGTAACCTGGATGAAATACTCACATCTAAAAGCCTTTCCTAATAATATAAGTTGTAAAGTTGCCTTACTTTTTTCAAGTGGTTACGTCACTACGTCACACGATCACACGGTGCATGGCTAATTGATTTAACATATTAACCCGGAAGTCAGATGCTACCATTGAGTGAGAGGCAAACTTTTCGGGCGTTTGTGGACTCTGGACATTTCAAATAAGCCACAAAGTATTTGCGACTTGCCACACATGTACACGTCACACATGTACACACGCACATGTACATTTTTATGAACTTTGACTGCAAATACCGTCGGATGGCCATTTGTTTTATCATTGTTAAATGTTGTCTGCCCTTGTCTACTTAATATATGGTACCAGAAAAAATCTAAACTAATGTCTCTGTCACTCATTCCCTCCTAGATCTCCTGAACTAGCTCAAACAACTCTATAACTAATTTGTTGGCATTGTTACCTTGTTATTACCTTGTACCTGACAGTGAGAGCCCTGTCGTCAGGTACCAGTCCGCTCCAAAGTGAACCAATGGAAACAAGCTGCAGAATATTTTTACATCTCGTACTTCAAAAGCCAAATATTTTCTGAGCTTGTATTAAACTGTTGAGAACCAACTATCGTCCATCATCCCTTGGTCTTATATTGAGCTTGTAAAGACAAACATTCCTAACGCTCGTGTAACCCTTTGTGTCCCAGGGCAGCGACGACGGCGACGTGGACAAGAACAAGTGCTGTACCCTGTGTAACATGTCCTTCACATCAGCCGTGGTGGCTCAGTCGCACTACCAAGGCAAGATCCATGCTAAGAGGCTAAAGCTGCTACTTGGAGAGCAGCCCGCCATCACCAACAAAGGTAAGAGCTCGGCCTTATGGGAAATGGATGGTTCCCATATGTTGGTTTACAGGGGGTTTGGACCTCAAAAATGTGGTGTCTGAAAAATGGAGGCTCTGTTGAATTTTGGAGAATTTTGGTTTTGACCAATGACTAATAGGCTGAAGGTCTTGCCGTCGTCATGTTTGTTTTAGTTCCTTTAGTTCGCTTAATCTTTGGCTCTGCTCAAATCACAATACTGCTCTGTGATTGGTCTAAATTACTAATGTGGCTAGTGCACACTGTTGTTGCGTCACTGAGCAAGACACTTCACCAATGTTTCCCTTGTGTAATGTTTGTGTGTTTTTCACATAGGCCATTGGCTCAAATCAAGTGTTGCTGTGCTATAAAAATCTAAAGCAAGTGTTCAAATGCTAAATAACATTATGTATTTCTTATTTATTTCATTAAAGGTTTATTTTGGGTTATTGCTAACACATAACATATTTAGATCATCATGTTACCTTTTATTGTTTTGAAAATTCTACGTTCATTGAAAACAGCGCATTAACATGTTTTATAAGTTTCACTTTCCCTCCCTTTGCTCCCTGTGTTAAGCCGCTCCCCCTTCAGAGCG
>JACM01002372.1:0-23238 GCA_000787095.1 Periophthalmodon schlosseri
TTAATCCTGGTTTAGTCCTGGTTTAACATCACTTTGATCTACTTTGTGTACAGTTTGTTCTGTACAAACACACTTACCTTGTCTGTGGTCATCTCCTCTGGGGTAAACCACCAACACTTTCATACAAGGGAAGGTGGATGAAGTGTCCTGCCTAAAGACACAGCAACAGTTTGCACTAGAGCCACTTCTGCCCCACTGTGGAACCTGCTCTTCCCAGCGGCCTCCCATCCCAGTACCACCAGGTCGGGCCCTGCTTAGCTTCTGAGATCTGACGAGGCTGGGTATTTCTTATATTATTACTAAATATTTTTCACTTTCACTTGGCCTTTTCTGAATCCCCATACCTCAACCTTTTGAAATACTTTTAAAAAATACTTTCGTTTCTGTCACAACCCCATCTCTGTCCCACAGTGAGCAAATCGCAAATAGATTTTTTTTTTCCCTTTTCTCCTATTTTCATTCCGATTCCCTGTAATATGAGCCGACTCCGTGTGTCCACTGATGCAAAGTGGAGACACGCAGGTACAAAGGCCTGTCTGTCAGTGCAGGCTTTAATTACGATCTTCAAGGTTTGGCAATTACCCAGAATCCTCGATGTTTCACCTTCACCGCTTGTTGGACTGGCTCCAGATCTGTGTGGGGAGGGTGGAGTCGTGCTCGCTGTTATACTTCGGCAGGTGGAGCAGGGCCTGAGCACCGTCGCTGTAGATCATAGGTGTGTTTTAAGGGTGAACTATATAAAGCCACAAGGGGCAACGTACAGCTCATTATTAGAATATGGTAACAAAAAAAAGAAGAAAAAAAAAAAAAAAAAGAATTGGCAAGTAGCAAAATGTGTGTTAAATAAAGTACCCATTTACAGTTTTTTTTTTCTTTATTTTTACTACTTTTTCTACATGTTATATACAAACGGAAGACATCAAATAAATGAAGTAACAAATATGGAATTATGTAGCAAAGAAAAAAAAAAAGTTAAATCACTCTCACTGCTAATTTTTTTTTTTTTTTTAATTTTTGAAGTAACAAATATGGAATAATGTAGCAAAGAAAAAAAAAAGTTAAATCACTCACTACTAATTTTTATTTTTTTTTATTTATTTTTTATTTTTTATGTTCAAATCCTCAAAGTGAAGTTGAAAGTAGTGGTAAAGTTGAAAAATATTTAGTAGAGTTATTTCATGTTTTTTCATTACTACATAACTCCATACTTCTTACTTCATATATTTGATGTCTTATATATAAAATATAGAAAGTAGTAAAAATGTTTTACTGGTAGTGCATGTTCATATATGTAAACATAGAATAAAATAAAACTTTTGACCGGTAGTGCATGTTTATATATGTAAACATAGAATAAAATAAAAAAAACAGAATATATGTGAAGTCTTTATACTCGCGGTTACTTCCTGGTACGTGGTGGGTGTGTCTCTCCCCGTCGACACTAAATGCAACTGATTACAATCTGCGTATTTATGATGACGCACAATTGTAAAGAGTTATTCTTGAAATCACAGACGTTACTGAGCACAGCTCAAGTCCCACTGGCCCAGTTCTTTATCTGCACCTTTACCTACAAACACATAACAGCATCGCCTGCTCTGATTGGCCAGAGCTCAAAGAATACGCATGGATGCTGTTTCAAGCAGCGTGCCTTTAAACTGTTTAATTAACGATATTATACTAAACCCTGTCAATAAGTAATTAGTAGTTACTTGGAGTTGTATTTTTCATGCATACTTTTACTGTAGTACAAGTTTGGCAGCAGTAGGCTTATACTTTTTAGTTCATTTTAGCCACGTAGCTAACTGTACTTTTACTGCATTCAAACTTTCATTTCATTTATGGACAAATTGGATTTATATATAAACAAAACAAAACAAAAAAACAAACAAACAAACTGTATTTTTATTTTGTTATTTATTTTATGTAGCAGCGCAAGCCTCGATTTAAGTTCTTTTTTTTTTTTTTTTTTTTTTTTTTCAAATGCAAATTGTATTTTTTTGTATTATTGTATTTTGTACGGTGCCTGATTTGTTTGTATTTTGCCTTTTCTACAACAAAACAAACAAACAAACAAAAAACTGCACTTTTACTCGAGTACAAAATGCCAGTACTGTCCCCGCCGCTGTAAACGAAACAGGAACAACATCTTAAACTGAGGCTTTGTCTATTCTCGTTCACAGCGCAGATGTTTTAACCCGCGTCTCCAAACGTCCGTGTTGACACAGCGGGGCAGTCCACAGAACGACCCCGGAGTCCCGCTACAAGAGGCGCAGTTCGCCCCTGCCTCGTGCCAGCCTCGTGCTTGCTAACTAACCCCACTGACAGGCGGAGGAGAGGGGAGGCTCCGCACCATATGCTCCTCCGGTACAGTCAAGTGATGCTACCTGGCACCGCCGCGCTTCCACGTGCGCGCACACACACACAAACACAGGCGCGCACGGGACGCATACAGAGCGAGAGAGCGCGTGTCGCCCCTTGAAAACACTGGAACCGATTGGTGCGCTTTGCTCCCCGTGAGTGAACACACAGCTCTTCAGAACCACGCGAAGAAAACACGAAAGCGAAAGAGGGGAGGGCAGGGGGGGGGGAAGCGCCACGCACGAGCCACACGCGCGCGCGCACGGAGGAGGCAGAGACTTGGCTTAGTGCGGAGCCGCGCGAGCCGCGCGCGCACGGAGGAGGTAGAGACTTGGCTTAGTGCGGATCCGCGCGAGCATCCATTTGACGACGATTACAGTTTAGAAGCGGAGGAGACCGCGAGCATCTCTTCCATTTCTCCGCGCTCTCTCTCTCTCTCTCTCTCTACCTCCTTCTCCTCCTCCTCCTCCTCCTCCTCTCTCCCTCCCGCACAAGTCCTAGAGCGCGCGGCGAGCGGAAAGACACTTTTAACCCTCCTCTGCATTTGATTAGCATCGTTGTTTACTTGCACCGAGAGGAGAGTGCACCTCGAGTGGGAATAGCGGCGGAAAGACCCGGATTAACGATAACCCCTCTCACAAGTTTCTATCCTGGAAGTTGCGCATTGACGAGCGGAGCAAAGAGAAAAAATGGGATTTAGTGGCTATTTGGCTGCGCCTGGAAAACGCCTCGTGCTGCTCGGACTTAAATTGTTATTCCTTGTACCTGCAGGAGTTCCGGCGCGAAGCGGGGACTCCGTATTGAAGGACAACATCACCGTAAGACAAGGGGACAGCGCTGTGTTAAAGTAAGTGCATGCCTCCTCTCCTGTCCTCTCTTTCTTTCTTTCTCTCTCTCCAACGCGCTGCTCATTCGCGTGCAGCGGAGTTACTAAAGGTCATCCTAACCTACATCCTGCTCTGAGCCTTGTTAGATTGTACAGTAATAAGTTGGAAGTGCCAGAAACTGTCCGAATAGCGGCCCGTGCCCTTGAACGATATCGATCCTCTTGGTTAATATCTTGTTGGGGATGCACGTAGCTGCGAATGCGTGCATTTGCTGGGTATTGATTGGCGCGTGCGATACAAATGCAATCATGTCTGGAATATTTAGAGCTGTTGTGCTTTGGCTGAGGTCGGATTCTGAGCCCCGCTGGTTTCAGAGGCAGCACAGCGCCCCCTGTACTGAATGCGATGGGCTACTTGCATAAATACGCGTGTTGGATGGAGTTATTATGGGCTGTGGTGTTTTTTGAGGGAGATAAACTTTTAAGTGCAGGCCTGATATGGCAACAAAATGACATTCTGCTTGTGGCTGTGTTAGACTTAAGCAGTTGTGTAAAATGATCAGATTTTTATTTTGATTTTTTTTAAAAAGGCCAAATTAATTATATTATTTTACAATTACATAACCAACCTGGGTTATTTTTGTCGCAATCAGTAGTTCAAATGTCATTCGGGGACATGGACAGCTCAATCGATAAGGAATCTCGAATCTGTTTCATGGTCATTTCTGTGTGTGAAATGTCTTAGGAGCTGGGTTGCCAGATCCCACTCAATCGTCCCCCATCCCGCCTTATCTTTACTGTAATCCTAATATTCCTTCAGTAGGTGCGTGCTGCTGACTGCGTGTAATGGCTTCCTTATCTCCCTCACCGTGGCTCTGATATTCTTCTGTTTTCTAACTTGGAGCTTCGAGTAGATCCGTGTGTGTGCGTACGCGCGCGCGTGTGTGTGTGCGTGCGTGTGTGGCGCTGTATTCAAAACCTGTGATTGGGCGTTGATAGACCACCCTCTTTCCCCGTACCTATAATATTCCGTGGATTTATCAGACGGGGATGACAGAGCGCGCAGTTATGTGGGAATAGCACGTTTTGTGTTATGAAAGAAGATATCGGGAGTGAATCAAACCTTATTTTTCCATTATATTTCCCCGTGTCGTCTCATCTCCAAGGCGCCGCGTACCTCCGGCTGTCTATGCAGGGCGGCGGGCTTCATTTGGGAGGCTCTGGTTAAAGGCTGAAGAAGAAGTGAAGGGCTGTGGAAACCTCCCGCTTCATAGAAAGAAAAATGCATTGACTCGTGTAGATGTCTGGTTGTTTAGGCTGTAATGTGGAAGTTTACAAGTATTTGCATAATCTTGTACTGGAGATGTTTTATGAGGCTGTTTTGGTTTGATAAAGAACAGTTCCATTTACAGTTCTGTTTGTCGTTGTGGTTTAGCCCTGGTTTAGTCTGGGTTTAGTCCTGGTTTAGTCCTGGTTTAGCCTTAGTTAAGTCATGGTTTAGTCATGGTTTAGTCCTGGTTTGATCCTGGTTTAGCCCTGGTTTAGTCCAGGTTTAGCCTGGGTTTCGTTTGTTTGTTTAGTCCCTGGTTTAGCCCTGGTTTAGTCCTGGTTTAGTCCTGGTTTAGTCCTAGTTTAGCCCTGGTTTAGTCCTGGTTTAGTCCTGGTTTAGTCCTAGTTTAGTCCTGGTTTAGTCATGGTTTAGTCCTGGTTTAGTCCTGGCTTAATCCTGGTTTATAGTTGTAGTTTAGTCCTGATCAGTTTTGCTGACGTTGTCCTCTCTCTTTTTCTATTGTTTCATTTTTTTATTTGAAAATCGAATCTTAATCCACCCATTTTATGATAGTCTGTTTCGTATTTTTATTTTTTTTCATTTTGAATCAAACCACAGATGCAAGAAAACCTTATTATTACAGTATATTTAACTCCATGCGAAACAGAAATCGCCAGAATGAAAAAATCATTATGAGCTGTGAGTGAGCCAGACTTGGGAGCTGGTGAGCCGGACTCGGGATCGGGAGCTGGTGAGCCGAACTCGGGATCGGGAGCTGGTGAGCCGGACTATGGAGCTGGTGAGCCGGACTCGGAATCGGTAGCTGGTGAGCTGGACCCGGGATCTGTGCTAGTGAGCCGGAGTTGGGAGCTGGTGAGCCGGACTTGGAATCGGGAGCTGGTGATCTAGACTCGGGTCTGTGTTGGTGAGCCGAACTTGTTATCGGGAGCTGGTGAGCCAGACCCAGGATCTGTGTTGTGAGCCAGACTCGGGATCTGTGCTGTGAGCCGGACTTGAAATCGGGAGCTGGTGAGCTGGACTCGGGATCTGTGCTGTGAGCCGGACTTGAAATCGGGAGCTGGTGAGCTGGACTCGGGATCTGTGCTGTGAGCCGGACTTGAAATCGGGAGCTGGTGAGCTGGACTCGGGATCTGTGCTGTGAGCCGGACTTGGGAGTTGGTGAGTCGGACTCAGAATCTGGAGCTGGTGAGCCAGACTCGGGATCTGCGCTGGTGAGCCGGACTCGGGATCTGCGCTGGTGATCCGGACTCGGGATCGGGAGCTGGAGCCGTCCTCACTCCTGATTAGCCTGAGTAGTTAAACGTGCCTCAAAGATTCATTAACACAGACATTTATCTCCGTTCAGAAAAAAAAGCAAAAAAAGTCTCGCAGTGGGAATCCATCGGAATGTGCCTCCAGCTCCTCGTCACACTGAGCCAAATGGTTATCCGAGCTTATCTTTGCACAGTGAAACGATCGCACGGATACGGCATCAGTTCTCAGGGTCTGACACATTCAGAGGAGGAAGTGGAGATGGAACGAGCAGAGCAGGGCAACGAGGGCCCTCAACATGTGTTTAAAGGGCCCATATTACTCTATTCTCTGATCTATGCTATGTTTCCTCATCACAAACAGACCTGGAGTTGTGTTTTGTTTCATTCACACGATTAACACACAAACCCTGCATATTTACACTGAGTTCTTCTCTCAAACAGAAAACGCTCTGTTCCACCTTGTGATGTCATGTGGTAATACAGGAAGTGCTCCACTGTGTTTTTAAACTCCACACACCTTCACTAGAATAGTTTGGATGATTTCAGCCCTGGAATTGCCAATCTCTACTGAACTAAATGTAAAAGGAGCTGTTAACTTGAAAACTACTGCTTCATGACATCACAAGGTGGAACAGAGCATTTTGAGCTTTGGAGATGTAGATGTAATATAGAACATTTAAGTTAAAAAAGGCATCATCATTGCGAATTTAAAGGGACGATATGTAACTTTTCAGGTAGTGGGTCCACCACCTGCTTGTCTCCATGGAAATGCTTTCGCTTTGCCTGGAATGTTCCACAGTATGGCATTCAACTTGAAAACATTCATTCTTGCCTTCATGGTGCTGGGTAAGTTTAATTTCATACTCCAGGACAAGCAGGTAGCAGACCCTCCACCATAAAAGTTGCATAGTGCACCTTTAATTTAATTTAATTTTTTTTATCAAATGAAATCTTATAAAATATTAGTCAAGTACCAAGTCAAAAGGAATTAGACTTTGGAAATAAATAGAAAAAGCAATCTTTAAAGGTGAACTGTATGTTAATTTTCTGGGTCCGCCACCTGCTCTATCTCCATGGAGACGAGCAGGGCAGCGCCGTTTTCAATTATTGCAGTAAATCTCATGTAGCTGAATGAACGCAAGATACACAAGTTTAATGCCGTGCTGCGGAACGCTCCAGGAAACGCGATAACGACTCTATGGAGAAAAGCAATTGATTAAACCTCCACCACCAAAGTTCCGTAGTGCACCTAGTTTTGAATCATCTCGGCTCATTTGCGGGTCGGGTTTCGTACACCCAGGTTCACCGCACGCACGTAGCCCGCAAACACACACCCCGATCTGATCTGTGCACTCACAAGCCCCAAACACATCTCCACCTGCTCCTGTTGTTTCCTGAGTATTCCCTGTGCTCGTCCTACACGCCTCCTCTCCGGATCTAGTGCTGTGTTCTCTGGTAACTCAACTCTCTCTTTGCCTGTCAGGGAGGCAGCCAGGCCCTATCCACTAACCCCCACCCCGCCTCCTCCCCCCCCTCCTCCTCTCTGAGCTGGTGATCCCCTCCCCCCCCCCCCTCTCCTCCTCCTCCTCCTCCTCCTCCTCCTCCTCCTCCTAGCCCCAAAACCCGCATAACTGCACACTGCAAAAAACAAAACAAAAATTTCGAAGAATTGTGTTGAAATGGCTTGAAATCAGAATATATATTTTTAATCTGTGTAATCCCTCAGTCGTCAAGATATGATCCATAGTAAAATAAAAATTCATTTCTGTTTGTTTGTTAGTAGTTTTAGTTAGTTGTTCATTTATTTATTCTTTTTTTTTTAAATGTATTTATTCATTTGTTTATTTTTTTTTATAATTTGAGGAAAAAGGGAATTAAAATAAAAGTCCAAAAAATAATCAAAGCAGTTAAAACCTAACTCTGCTTTTTTTTTTTTTTTTTTTTTTTTTTTTTGCTTCTTATCTTCTTGCAGATGCTTTGCTCTGAATGTTCCACAGTAGGCATTAAACTTACATATCAAGCATTTATTTAATTAAAGGTGTTTCATTGTTAAAAAAAAAAAAAAAAAAATCCCTTGAAAAACATGCATACAGTGAGCAAACTTGCCTCTCCACAGATCTGACCTGTTACTTGGGCTGGTGGCGTCACCTGCTTGTCTCTGTACTAAGGAACAGACTCGATACTCGATACCGATTCTGATTCCACGATGATAATAAAACCCTCTTTCTTTAGACAATAGACTGTGATTTTCTGGTCTTAGACTTGTTCAGATACAGAGACAGTTCAGTCTAAACAGATTAACGAAAGGTTCATTTCTGTCAGTGGGACTTTTTTAGTCCACGTGGCCTTATATCTGTGTGATCCCTCAGTCGTCCAGGTAGGTTCCATAGTGGTCCATGGGCGTGTACTATTCATCCCCATGGAGACAAGCAGGTGGCTGACCCTACACCCGAAAAGTTACACAGCAAACCTTTAAAATGTCTCATCCAAGACTCATATTCTGGATTCAACAGGCTTATACATATTTCGTTAGCGTCGGTTTCTCTTTGAAAGCCAGAAATCAAAGGTGCTCTCCCTGCTCTTGTTTCCGTGGCAGCAGCTGTGGCCACCTAACACTGTATATGCGTTTGACAGTGAGCCGGTGCAGCCGTAGGGGCGTGTGGGGATGAAACGCCAAGCGAACCATTACGGAGACATAGCGGGGTTGTTGAACTTTGACCTCGGAGTGTTTTAGTGGGAAACAGAGAGTGGAGGACGGACAACGGGGAGAGGAGGGGTTAGACAGAGCAAAAGTTCCACGCTGCCAGAGGGAGAGGGTTGCCTTGGTGACTTTGGATTCGATAAAGGCGAAACACTGGCAAGGGTAGGTAGATATAATGCAAACATGAGCTTAAATAGAGCAGAGCGCCTCGAACTTTGGGGCGTGTGGTGATTCAGGAGCCATTAAAGTATTGATTTAGTCCTGACTTGGTTCTAGTTTAGTTAGGCCTGCTTTGCTTTAGTCTTGGTCTAACTTTCAGTTTCCGTCGAGTCATGCATGTGGTGTTTCACCTTCAGAAAGTTACACAGTGTTGCTTTAAATAAAATAAAAAGGATATCCATTCCCGCCATTTATATACACCACATATGCCCTGTTTGAATGTGTTCTATCTCTTCCCTAAACCCAGTATTTAATTAATTTATGCAGTGTTGCTTTAAAAGTCCTATATTACTCAAAATGGATTCTTGTGAGCTTTAAGCCATGTTCTAATGCTGTTATTTCCTCAAAAACATACCTAGAGTTGTGTTTTGTTTCATTCACACATGTTTGAGTAACACTTTATTATTAGTCCGTCTACATCTCCAAAACTCAAAATGCTCCGTTCCACCTTGTGATATCACAAAGTCGTAGTTTTCAAGTTAGCATCTACCTTTAATTCAGTAAAGATGGGCAATTCCAGAGCCGAAATTATCCATATGATTCTAGTGAAGGTGTATGGAGTTTAAAAACACAGTGAAGCACTTCCTGTATTACCACATGACATCACAAGGTGGAATGGAGTGTTTTCTGTGTGATGAGGAAACAACATTATAACAGATCAGTAAACAGTGTATATACTGTCCAATAACGCTTAGTCGCTTTCCAGTTTCGTTCATTCTTCATTCGCTCCAAACTCGGTGGTGGTAAGCTAAGCCTCAGCTGCCCTGAGACAGACTGACAGAAGTGAGGCTGCCAGTCTGCGCCATTGTCCCCTCTGACCACCACCAACACACACACACACAACTTTCACACTAGACAATGTGGGTGAAGTACTTTGCCTTCAGTTTTTTTCCACTGGCGCCCCCCTGTGGCACCTGGTATTCCCAGTGGTTTCCCATCCAAATACAAATCCCGCCTGGCTTCAGAGATCTGACGAGATCAGGATTTGACAAAGATGTTTGGCCACTAACAGATGTATTCCTTGTGAAATCCTCGTTTAGTCCTGTCCTGGTTCAGCATTACTTTCTATGGTTTAGATCTGGCTGTGTTTGATTTTAGTAGTGAATATCTTAATATGGTCTAATACAATTATCTGGCGACTCTTCAGAGAACCACAGAATAACATCGACCAGAATATCTGTCTGACGTGTGGATAATTTGTGGACGTTTTGGAAGGGCATCTAGGGTAAATGCCAAATCAAATAGGAAATAAGTGCATTTTAGTGGGGGGAGAACTTTGTGGTGACTGTGATGGAAATTTGGCCAAAGGAGAGAATGCTTTTTACGAGATCTTGATTTCACTGTCATCCCCTCCAACACTTCCTAAACTAAACTTGGTCTGCCTTAACTCCTGGAGCCATAAAGCCGACAGTAAATGGGGGACAGCTTTGGAAATGGCTGTTCATGAAATTGGACTTACTACCTCATTTTCAGATGTCAGATAAATCTCCGATGTCTATATAAATCTGAACCGTATAATATTTCGTCTTATACCATATATAATCAGAATCTATAGAGTGGTGACCGGCCGTAATGATTGTGCTGGAAGCTCAAATCTGATTATTTAAGCAGAGCAGCGCGAATCAACAAATATATTTTTATAGTTTTTAAAAATTAGTTTTTAAGTCTGTGAACTTTTCAGCCAAGTAAAAGATTAGGTTCAATGAGAAGAAACGGCTAGAACATGGTTAAAAGATCTGAAAAGTCAATTTTTGCAGAATAGGTCTGATTTAAATAATGTTGTTATATCAATATTTGGTTTAAATATTGAAAAGTAACAATCCTCTTTTTTTTTTTACTCACCGTGTATTTATAATAGCTGCATCAATACTGACTATCTGCTCTTTCACTCAGCTCAAGCAAGTGAGGGGCAACATAGATCACAGACCCTCTGCTCCAAAGTCTAATAGGTACAATTCTTTATTTTATCGCAGTATATTTTAATACATTTTTAAAAAGAACATTAAAATGTCCTTTACTGACATTGTTTAAATACCATCAAACATTATAATTAAATCTGACGAGAAATCTGTTCGACTCTCACTACCTTCCCCCTAATCTTAGTATTTAATTAATTACGAACTAGGAGTGGGAGTAAAAGAGTTTAACTTCTTTTTTTTGTTTTGTTATTATTGTAAATTTACAAATGGTTATTTAAATTGTATTGTAATGTTAAGTTGACTGCCATGATCTATGTTATAATGTTGTCTCCTCGTCACAAACATACCTGGGGTTGTGTTTTGTTTCATTCACACAAACCCTCTGTTCCACCTTGTGATGTCATGTGGTAATACAGGAAGTGCTCCACTGTGTTTTTAAACTCCATACATCTTCACATTTCAGGACCTGTTAACTTGAAAACTACTGCCTCATGACTTTGGAGATGTAGACAGACTAATATCACTGTTCCTATTCACCACATATATCACATTTAAATACATTCTAAATCTCCCCCTCAAACCCAGAACATATTTCCACCCGAGCCATTGCGTCCTGTCTGTGTCCTGTTGTTTACCTCGTGCCGTGGTTAAAGACTTGACCCTCTCCGCTCCCCATTACCCACAGTTCATGTGTAGAACCAGCCCTCCATTTGAAAGGCATGGAGGCGTGTCGGCCGCTCCAATCCAAAGGTTAAGTGATATCTTGTTATTCTACCAAAACAAATATTGAAAGATGGATAGGGAAACAAGATGGAATGGAAATGAATGAAGGAGGAAAGGAAGGAGAGTAGGAGACAGGAGGAAACGGTGGAAAAGGGGAGGAAAAAGGGATGTAAGAAGAAAATGAGGAAATATTGTAAGGAGGAAGCGAAGGAAGCAAAGATGGAAACATGAAATAGAGGAAGGGACAGATGAATGAAGAAGTAAGGAAGGAAAAAGGGAATTAGGAAGACATGACGTAAGGAAGGAAGAAGGGAAAGATAGAAGAAAGGTAAAGGAAAAGAAACAAGGACACAAGCAGGTGGCAGACCCTCCACCAGAGAAGTTACATAGCGTACCTTTAAAATTCATACTCAATTCATAATAATATTTCATAATTTAAATGAACTAATAATAAAAATAATACATTGATTTATATATAGCACCTTTCAAGTGGTTTACATTGCATTATTCATTCTCTCCACACACAGTGGTGGATAATATTGTAGCCACAGCTGACCTTGGGCAGACTGACACAAGCGAGGCTGCCAATCTGCACCATCAGCCCCTAGACTGTATAAAGAAGTGGGCTAAGTGAGTGTGACGTCACCCATACCGTTCGACTCCAGTCAAATGAAGCTCATCGAGGCTAGAGCAGTTATAGGGGCCAATTTGGAGCCAAGTTCTGTATTTGGAATTCCGATCGCGAGTATCATAGCAACCAAAGAGCCAATCCAGAGCCAGGCTGTTGAAGGTAATGCCCCTTGAGTGGGCGCTTAGCAATCAAACCTGTTGCTAACACTAGTGGGAGCGACCTTGGGGAAAGAAGGCGTCTGATTTGCGTGTTGTTACATATATTGATTTACGAACAAAATAGCGGAGCAATTACAGAGAGAGGGGCCACAGTTTTTTAATAGCAAGTAAATTGAAGCCAGAGTTGATGGAGCTGAAACCGTGCCCATGCTCACTTCCTATTTGGAATATGGCGGCTAGCAGGTTAGCTATGTCCATTTATATATACAGGCTATGGACTGAACCAACACTCACGCACTCACCACTTTCATACAAGGCAATGTAGGTGATGTGTCTTGCCTAAGGAGAGAACTTGGTCCGAGCGGGATTTGATCCTCTGACCTTCTTGTTGGGGATCACTGCTCTAATCACTAAGCCACTAAGCCCCATACTCTTATAAATATTTCATTAGTGTTATTATCGCTTTGAAAATCAGTTTTTGAAGAAAAAAAAAACAAAAAACTAAAATGTAAAGCTTCCCATTTGACCAGGTTGTCCATCTTCTCATCAAATTCACAGAAAACTTGTCATTAAGGGCTAACTACTTTTGGAACGCTAGCAAGTTACAACATTAGCGTGATCCTGACAATATGCTTTTAATGAAAGATCGGACACCAGGCGACGTTCCCAGAGTTTTATTTGAGTTGTACACGGCTGCATTGTGAAGGCAGTCAAGGGCAACACAACGCCACCTCGTTCGCACACGCTCAGAACCGCTGCCAACAGGAGCCCACAGCAGATGGGACCAAGGAATAATTAGCATCGCTCAACATGCCTCTACTGGTAATATTAGATTTCACAAAAGACGTGATTGGAGGGAAAACTAAATGAAAGAACATGGAGATCAATGGTCACAAAATTTGGCAAAATGTAATGAGAAAGTGTCCGTAGGTGGGAGGATATTTTGTGCAGATAATTATATATTGTCCAGATAATGGCATCAAAATAGATGGTCACGTGGTCACATTTTTATACAGCGAAACGCCTGCCTCTCCATCTCACACTCACTCCACTCCATACAACATTTGTTTAGGAAAGATAGTTACACTGTTTAAACTGTGTCAGTTCATCTACATCGGAGTTTGTTTACCATTATATTTTACATTAAATCTACACAGGGACAAACAGATGCATTTAGTTTAAAAAAATGGTAAATGGTCACGTTTTTATATAGCGCTTTTCCACCTTCAAGGCTCAAAGCGCTTTACTCACCCATTCACACACACATTCATACACGAGATGGGTTAAGCGTCTTGCCCGAGGACACAACGACAGCATTCATCTGTGGGAGCTGGAGTCGCGCCGCCAACCTGTGGGTCAGTGGATCTGACCGCTCAACCAGTGATGTTTACGTCGAGAGCGGGATTTGATCAGTGGACACACAGTCCACAAACTGAGCTACTGTCGTCTCTTGTTGTTTGGAAGATTGGAAAAATGACATGATTGAAGATTGAAGTTGTTTTTCTAAATTGGTTCATAAGATCTGGAGGAGTGTATGACTTCCACCACTATTGATCAATGCACATCAGGAACTTATAGGACGGGACAACATGGCCAAAAAAGGCAGAAAAAAATCTACATGGAGAGATATATATAAGTAAGTATTATATAGTAGTGTTGTCACGATACTAAAATTTCAAACTCGATTTTGATACTAAGGAATTCACTCAATTCCAAGGTTGTCTGGATTGTTGGACTCACTTGACCAATTACGATGCCACGGTGAAGATAAAAACGCCCCTTTTTTAGATTATAGAGTGTAATTTCCATATACAAAATAATAGTACTTTCTTTCCATGAGGTCTTATATTCGTTCTGACAAAGCTCAAAACGACACTAAAACCATTCAGGAAAGCTAAAATTTTGTCCTGTGACTTTTTTTTTTAGTATCGACACCTGCTCAAATGAGTATCTAGTTTCGATATTGGTTTTGTTGGCGGTTCGAATTCCCCTCTCCACCTAAACCTGCTCAAATGAGTATCTAGTTTCGATATTGGTTTTGTTGGCGGTTCGAATCCCGCTCTCGACATAAACGTCATTGGTTGAGCGGTCAGATCCATTGACCCACAGGTTGGCAGCCTGATTCCATATCCCACAGATGAATGCTGTCGTTGTGTCCTTGGGCAAGACACTTAACCCACCTCGCCCCCAGTGTCTGCGTACGCTGGTGTATGAATGTGTGCGTGAAATGGGTGAGTGTTCGTTGATGTAAAGCGCTTTGAGCCTTGAAGGTGAAAAAGTGCTATATACAAATGTGATCGTTTACCCTGAGCTAATAACTAATGACGAAGCAGAATGAAAAAAAAAATAAAAATCTGCTTTTCCAGATGCTCAGACTGGTGGAAGTAAGTTACTATAGACAAAAATGAGGATGCCAATCTGCTATCACATGTGGGTAAGGTGTCTTGCTTAAGGACGCAACGGCAAAATGGACTAGAACCACCGCTGCCTCCTGGTGACTCAATGTACTAACCAGGCCGGACCCTGCTTAGCTTCTGAGATCTTTCGAGATTGTGCATCGAGAAGGTGGGACGGCCGCATAGATGGATACATTGTTGGCTTGAAATACTGATCGCGAATGCATGTGGTTTGTTTCATGTTTCATTCATATGGCATATTTCTGAGCCTGTAAACGTAATCGATCACCAACGCTGTGCTGTGGGATATTTGCATGTGGGTGGCAGCTCTGATAAATATCTGATTGTGTGAGCAGAGACGCAACAGTGCAGAAATGTATGTAATGTCAGCGCTATCGATGTGGTTATTGTTGATGGAGGTGAAGGGCTTTGTCAAAACCGAGCAAACTCAGACGGCCCGTCCAATCCAAATCAAGCCATACTTCAGAGCTAATGCGTTTTCTGTACGTTGATCCTCTTTAATCAATAATGGGAGACGGAATAATTTTATAGATTTAAAATGCCATTACAATACGCTACACTAAGTAAATGGTGGTAAATAGTCACATTTTTTATAGGCTCAAATCGTTTTACATCAAGGAACCACTCACCCACTCACACACATTCACACACCAGTGCACACAGACACTGGGGGCGAGGTGGGTTAAGTGTCTTGCCCGAGGACACAACGACAGCATTCATCTGTGGGAGCTGGAACTGCTCAACCAATGATGTTTATTTCGAGAACGGGATTCGAACCGCCAATCTTCAGCTCGGTGGACAAACGCTCTACCAACTGAGTACGAATGTTGAATGAATGGGTTTAAATACTTGGGTTTTGATATTTTTACATTGCCAACGGATCAAGATGAAGCCATGAGGTTGAAGTTTGTCGAGGTTACATTTTTTTGATGGTCAGGTTTTATATACAAAATAATAATGCGAGCCTAAATCTTAATCTGTGGCTATGTGAAAAAATATCTTATTCATTGTGAAATTAATTACATATTTGTAAAGGTCAAAAGGTCAAAAGGTCAAGTTAGTTTAGAGTAAATACCATAGACGGTGTATATAAATGGACATAGCTAACCTGCGAGCCGCCATTTTTCAAATAGGAAGTGATTATGGGTGCGCTTCCAGCTCCATCGACTCAAATTCACTTTACATTGAAAAACTGTGGCCCCTCTCTCTGTAACTGCTGCTGTCAGGCTCGTCATTTTGGTCTTAAAATGTTTGTTTTAACCCGCTCTACATGATCCCGGGGTTTTTATTTCTCTATTGTGTCTGTAACTCAAGATTTGAAAAGTAATAACAGCTTCAACAGCCTCGCTCCAGAAGGGGCTTTACCTTCAACAGCCTCGCTCCAGATTGGCTTTATGATACTCGTGGTCACAATTCCACATATGGATTTCAGCTCCAAATTCGCCCCTGTAACTGCTCTAGCCTCGATCAGCTTCATTCGGAGCCGAACGCTATGGGTGACGTCACACTCACTTAGTCCACTTTTTTTATACAGTCTATGGTAAATACATAAAAAAAAGAAAAGAAAAAAGATCTCTGATTGCTCGGACTTGCCTCTGTCTTTCCAGCTAATGTTTAAATTCCAAACAATCTGGACAACCTTAGAATAAAATAGATACGTAAATAAAGTTCTATACATTTTTCTGGTCAAAACATTGGAGCTATAGCTACTTCTGAACAGTAGCTATTGCTGTGTCTTCCTGTTTTTTTCGTGCTCTTAAATCCAAATGAAGTATCTATGACAGATGGACACGAGCTACTCCGCTACAGTCTGGTGCTGAACTCCAAATGCAATTACAAAAACCATAAGTAGATTACTAAACTCTATTGGTGGTTTTCAGATTCTCGGATGTAATGATGTCATACCCCCAGAAGAGGGCAAGAAACTATTTTTTTTTCTGTTGATTACATTGTACTTTGCTATGAAATATCAAACGCTGAACCTGATCAGTTTTGTTAGCGACTAGCCGAGGGGATGACAGTAGCTCGGTAGGTGGAGCGTTTGCCCGTTGGTCCGAAGGTTGACGGTTTGAATCCCGATCTCGACGTGAACATCATTGGTTGAGCGGTCAGATCCACTGGCACACAGTTTGTTGGTGCGATTCCAGCTTTCACAGATGAATGCTGTCGTCATGTCCTTGGGCAAGACGCTTAACTCACCTCACCCCGAGTGTCTGCGTACACTGGTGTGTGAATGGGGGAGTGGTTCCTTGATGTAAAGCACTTTGAGTGACTCGAAAGTGGAAAAGCGCTATATAAAAGCTGCTATAAAAATGTGTTACTTACCATTTACCCTAGAACTTACAAAATTCCTACCGAAATCTACATTTTAACGATATTAACTTTAGCTGCACTCATCTGTAGTAAATATTATAGACCTATAGACTGTCGGAAACCCAACAATTGGAAACTTGCTCCATACCCCGCTGTGTGCTGTTGACTGATAGCCTCTGCCCTGTGTGGCCCTGGCATTAGCAGAGTAAACATCGGGAGTGATCCATCAGGAGCATAGACACTTCCAACACACACAACACACATGTCCTCTGCATCTCTACTTGGACCACCTGAGATGTATGCTACTGCCACATCTACAGAGCCCGCTCATCTTTAAAGTCTATGGCTGTGTCCGAATGTCTCCTCCCTAGTCCATAACCCCTCATTCACTACACAGCCCCGCACTCTGTAGTGGACTCTATAGTGCCTCATTCACAGCTCACTACTTTCAGGTCACGTGACGTCTGGGTCTGGGTGAAAAAAGTTGATTTCTGTCAGATTGGAATAGCACACAAGTATTTATGGACTAATAATAACACCGTTTTGTCAAGATGGATCTCACGTAAACTAATTTAGCGTTAGCAACAGGTTTGATTGACAGCGTTGCTACGTGCCCGCTCCCTGCTAAACCAGCGTTGCGGGCGGGAAGGGGCGTTACCTTCAACAGCTTCCCTCCGGATTGTCTCTTTGCTTGCTGTGATACTCGCGGTCGGAATTCCTAATTTGCAACTTGGCTTCAAATTGGCCCCTATAACCGCTAGCCTCGATGAGCTTCATTCGGAGCCGAACGCCGTGGGTGACGCCACACTCACTTAGTCCACTTCTTTATACAAGCTATGCTCTATCCAACCAAACCAAGTCATGATTATAAAAACATGAAAGCTGTCATATGCACTTCCAGACTTGTTTTTCTCCCTTGGAAAAGTGTCAAGCAGATTTCAACTGGCTCCCACCTCTTTGCACCTTCATTTGCACTTCTCTGACTGCGATTAGTCATAAAGGAGAGAAGGAGAGAGGGAGGGAGGAAAGAAGGGAGGAGGAGAGGAGGAGAAGGAGGAGAGAGGAGAAGTCGGGGGGGAGGGGAGCATGCTGGCAGACCACCTGTGTGTTTGTGAAGATGTGAAGACCAGACGTGATGTTTAGACCTTTAAGTGGACGTGTTGGTAATGAGGAAGCTGTTAAAATGGGTTATTACTAAGAGTTTTGTCCAGTGGAAATCGACATAGATTTAAACTGAAACAAAAACACAAATTGTATTTTAAAGGGCCCATATTACGCTATTTTTTGATATATGTTTTAATGTTGTTTCCTTGAGTTGTATTTTGTTTCATTCACCCACGTTTAACACCCAAACCCTGCATGTTTAGGCTGAGTTCTTCTCTCAAACTGAAAACACTCTGTTCCACCTTGTGATGTCATGTGGTAATACAGGAAGTGTTCCACTGTGTTTTTAAACTCCATCCACCTTCACTAGAATCATTTGGATGATTTCAGCCCTGGAACTGCCAATCTGTACTGAACTAAATGTAAAAGGTTGGTTTTTAAGCTTTTTTTTAAGCTTTGAGTAATGCTGCATTATTAGTCTGTCTACATCTCCATAATGTGTGAATGAAACAAACATTATGCCAGGTATGTTTTTGATTAGGTAACAGCATTATAACATGGCTAAAAGCTCACAAGAGTCAATTTTGCGTAATTATATGACCTTTAATCAGAAGTTTCAATATTATCGTATATCGCAGTAGTAGTTTCAATATCATCGTATATCGCAGTATTTCTCTGTAGCTCGCAGTAGTTTAACTTTGACTGGAACATATTTATAAATCTAACCAACAGCTGTTAAAATGGTACGCTTTGCAAACTAAAACCGCCTTATGGTCCCCGCGTAGCTCCCAGCCCACTCACCCCGCCGCCCTCTGCCTGTGGACGGTCTGCTGGCCTGGCTGCTGCCCCCGGCTCATTAGGCAGTCTGACAGGTGACCTCCCAGCCCTTTGTCCCATGTGATCAGGTTAGCGGCATACAGACAGAGGAGCCGGGAGAGCCAGGACAGGTGCACATGCTCCTGTCACTGTCTGCTGGGCCAGAACGGCTCAAACTAATCACTTCACCAGAGAATAGCATATTTGACCGGTTCACTTTCACTGACAGGGTATTTCTGTTATAGTTCGCTCGGGCAGGCCGCTGTGAACATGGACTTGCTAACGGCTAAAATGCTGCTACATTTTCCCGTGTTTATGTCATTGTGTCTAAGGTGAACTTAGGTGATTTATGTAAATTTGATGTCTTCATCAGACCCATTCTTCAACTATGGAAACATGACAACACTTTTAACTTGCATTGATTAATACAAAAATGTTTTACTCTCAATCAGTGGTGGAACATAAAGTAAAAGCAGTAAAGTAGTGTACTTAAGTATACATTTTAGGTATCTGTACTTTACTTAAGTAGATTTTAAAGTGGATACTTTTTACTTTTACTTCACTACATTTGAGAGCAGGCATCTGTACTTTCTTCTCCACTATATTTTTGAACTTGATAGAAAAGTTTTTTTTTTTTATTTTTGTCTGAGACCTGCTGAAAAGGCTGAGGGTTTATTTTGAACAAGTTCATAATTTGAGCAAACAAAAATATACAAATAAAAACAGACAGGACAAAACAATAGTTTCTTTTGAACAAAATTCAGCTCAAATCTTTATCCAAATCACTACATTTGAAGTTTTAGAAGAAAATCTGCATGAAATACTTGTACTTTTTACTCTTTAAGTACATTTTTAAACAGGGTACTTTAAACTTTTATTTAAGTAGATTTTTTCACGTGATACTTTTACTTTTACTGGAGTTTTTGCTCCAGTATCTGTACTTTTACTTAAGTAACAAAATTCAGTACACCGTTGTTCTCGTTTGGAGATGTCAGGTTTCAGATGTCCTGGTCTCAGTGGAGCGTAACAGTGACGGCCCCGTTTCAGGAACTAAATCTCCCATTCATTTTTCTCATAGACTTTATGAAAAAATTAATATTAAAAGTTCAAAAGCTTGCACTGGGATAATCAGCTACGTGGAAC
Source organism: Periophthalmodon schlosseri (assembly GCA_000787095.1). Classification (NCBI taxonomy): domain Eukaryota; kingdom Metazoa; phylum Chordata; class Actinopteri; order Gobiiformes; family Gobiidae; genus Periophthalmodon; species Periophthalmodon schlosseri. The sequence continues at coordinate 19,876 of JACM01002372.1, forward strand.
TAATGACCACAAGACCTATAGTTTTATTTAAAATCTCTTTCTGAAGCTTTATAAACCATGAAGTTATTAAAACATTTCACAGAATCTTGCACTAAACTGTATTTCTGGATTTTAAACAACCGCGTTATGGATAGTAGTTAGCATATAGCTGGTTAGCACGTAGCTGGTTAGCCTCCGCGATGCCTTTGATAGGAAAAATGGGAAAAATGAATGGAAAATGTACTTCCGGAACCACGGGCGGACTTGGAAGTGGGCGGGACTGCGGAGCTCCATAATCATGAGTAATACTTTTTTTCATCTCACAATAATCGTAACATGTTTCACACAGTCATTTGTACAGCGCATCCCTGTTCTCGCTCAATACTCGTGTGATTTTTGTCAGTCGTGAAACGCAACGATTCCACTGATTGTGAAAGTTGTAGCGTTTTCAGAGCTCATCTCCAGCTCACACATCACAGCTCTGAGTTTCCAAACCTTCACAGAGTCTGGCCTGAGTCTTATTGATCTTGAACCGCAGGGGGCGTGTTTAGCTCCACACAGGCAGACTGCACCTGCCTATGGCCTGGAGTCAAACACAGCCCACTGCCAGACTCTACACTCTCACCAACAGAGGGACAGGCACAGTACAGACAGACTTTAACATCATTTCATATGTTTATTCGTTAGGTAGTTTTAAACGACAACAGCTTTACTTTAGACCTTTAGACACTGGAAATCTCAGTTTGCGTGAGTGTGTTCAAGTCAAATTTCCTTCGGGACAAATAAAAAAAAAACAAAAAAAAAGTGATTTTAGGTTTTGATTTTATCGCCGCGGTGATGTACGATTTAAATAACATAATATTCAGTCGTTTACAGTGTGACTCAGTTCAGTTCAATTCAAGTTTATTTCCATGCACGTTTAAAGCGACTTCAGATGACCAAAGTGCTTCACGTAAAAAAAAAATCAACACAAAACTAATTCTGGATCACTTTGACATTAGCATTGCGAGACAGGGCCAATGCCTTTGAGGAGGTCCGCTCTGTAATAGTTCTGCTGGTACCATTTACTGGACATACAGTTACACACATACATGAAGGAACCACTCACCCATTCACACACACGTTCATACACCAGTGTACTCAGACACTCGGGGCGAGGTGGGTTGAGTGTCTTGCCCTAGGGCACAACCACAGCGTTCATCTGTGGGAGCTGGAATCGCACCACCAACCTGTGGGTCAGTGGATCTGTTTATATCGAAAGCGGGATTCAAACCGCCAACCTTCGGATCAGTGGGCAAACACTCTACCAACTGAGCTACTGTCGTCCCTGTAGTTGATGTAGATTAGTGTATCGGGACCTTAAAGCTGCACTGTGTAACTTGTTATTGCCTTGCCTGTAATGTTTCACAGTATGGCTTTAAACATATCATATCATTTAGTCAAGTGGTAGTTTTTTAAATACATTTAATTCCATTTCAATTCAAAGTTTATTTCTATAGCACATTTAAAACAACTTGAGCTGACCAAAGTGCTTCACATAAAAGTCAATAAAAAACAAATATACAAATAACACGATGCATAGGGAAAAAAAAGTAAATAAAAAATTAAAATTAAAATTGGTAGAGCGTTTGTCCTCTGATCTGAAGGTTGGTGGTTCGAATCCCGCTCTCGACATAAACATCGTTGGTTGAGCGATAAAATCCACTGACCGACAGGTTGGCGGTGCGATTCCAGCTCCCACAGATGAACGCTGTCGTTGTGTCCTTGGGCAAGACACTTAACCCACCTCGCCCCCCGTGTGTGTGTACACTGATGTATGAATGTGTGTGTGAATGGGTGAGTGGTTCCTTCATGTATGTGTGTAACTGTATGTCCAGTAAATGGTACCAGCAGAACTATTACAGAGCGGACCTCCTCAAAGGCATTGGCCCTGTCTCGCAATGCTAATGTCAAAGTGATCCAGAATTAGTTTTGTGTTTAAATAAAATAAACTTTTTTTTTTTTTTTTACTGTGAGCAGAGTCGCCTCTCCACAGATCTGACCTGTAATTCAGCCTGGTGGCGTCACCTGCTTAGATAAGTTAAAGGCCATACTGTGGAACATTATAAGCAGAGCAATAACATCTCCATGGTGACGGGCAGGTGCCGGACCCTCCATGTTCTGCGTCTTCCCTTCAGGTACAGGCATTTTAAGTTACATAAAAAGTGATTTTGTTCGCGCTTGTGGTACAACAGTAACATTATGATAACTCCTTTGTTCCGTCTGTAAAGAGGAAACGTCCCTCTCGTCCAGTTTCTATTTCAACATTCTATGGCGCTGTTTGCATTGTTGCTCTGTGAAACATCCAGACGTGGAGCTGATCTGCGATAAAAAGTCTTTGTACGCGGCTTAAAACGCGGCACCGCACGACGCCGTCCAAAATCACCACTCTCTCTATTGTTGAAAGGAAAGAACGCCGCAGATCTGGTAAGACTTCTCTCATTTGAAACCCAGAACAGGAACAAAAGACTTGTTTCCCATTGTTTCGCAAACCCATGGTGAAAATTCCTTGCCGAGGGCCTATACTTAAAGAGTTGGAAGGTGTAAAACGTGTGATCTGCAGAAAAAAAAGTTAAATAGTATCTGTCAGCTTGCTCTAAGTCGGGCTTTAGCTCTTACAACATGAACACGGCCAGAAAGTGGAGACTTGGAGAGGTTTTTAGTGAAGAGGCCTGTCTTCAATTATTCATGACTTATGCTAGCTAGTGCTAAAACGGTAAGGCTATATTTCGGCAGGTCTGTATATACGATCTAGACTGGAGAGTTTGAACCTGCAGCAACAAAAGGAAACATTTTCAAAAGGCAGCGGAAAGACTTAGAAGTTGGGTCAAAAGAAAGAAAAAAAGTAGGAGTTTTTATCATCCATCATCTGTTTTGATATTTTGGTTTTCTGTACGATGCAGGGAGGTTTTTGTTTATGTGGAGATGTTCAGGTCAGTCAAGGAGAAAGATGGAGAGTTGACGCTGACAAAATCTTTTTAGTTTTTTTTTTATTGTTCTTGAGTTGGTGGCCTGAAAAATGCTGCTGAAAAAATAAAACTGAATACTACTGCTACTACTACTACTACTACTACTACTACTACTACTACTACTATGTTTATTATAATGCCATTCAAAGTGACTGATACTGAATATAAGACTTTTTTTTTTTTAAATATTCTACTATATTCTATATTCTATAATACTGTACTACCGTCAAGGTGACAAATGACATCTGCCTGAACACTGATGCAGAAAAGTCTCAGTCTTGATCCTGTTAGATCTGAGTGCTGCCGCTGTTCTCTGGTACTGCACTAAACTGGTTCAAGTCCTTCTGTACTCTGGTCCTGCACTAAACTGGTTCAA
>JACM01037273.1:0-17648 GCA_000787095.1 Periophthalmodon schlosseri
TCTGGTATGCTATGTTCTTTTAGACACAATTTTTGCAACAAACATGATTCCATGAACAAGTTAGAATAGATAGCAAGCATTTTTGTTGTTGTATGCAGTACCTGCCCAGATTTATAAGGCGTTGTATTCAACTGACATCCCTCCAACAAACAGAGGACTGAAATCGTAAACTAGAATGGGGCTGTAGCTTATTTATGTTTTCTTGTGTTGCATTTTGGGCATATTGGTGTATCTAAAACATAACTCACTCCTGTCTCTCAATATCCAAAGTTTACAGCATCAGTGTTTCAGGGCTGAGGAGTCTGCCCTGTGAAGTCTGCCATCTGAAGTCCACTGACAGTACAAAGCAGTGGATTAGTCATGTCCAGTGCAGCCAGCCTTTGATGTTGGCCTTCAAGATCTCATAGTGTTATGTTGAGTGTTTGGGCCATAAAAAATGCTTTGGAATCATCGACTATAGAAGTCGACTGTGGGAGTGTGACGTCACCCATAGCTCTCGGCTGCAGCCAAATGAATCCAGCCGAGGCTATCAGTTCTAGTAGCTTATTTGAAACCAAGTTCCATATTTGGAAATCAGACAGCACCACCTAAGAGCCAATCAAGAGTGTGGTTGTTGAAAGTACACGCCCCTTCCTGCACACACCGCTGGCTTAGCAGGGAGCGGGCGCTTAGCGCGAAAACTGTTTATCAAGCCTGTTGCTCACATTTGTGGGAGCCGACCACGGGAAAGAAGGCACCCGACTGGTTTGTTATTAATGTTCATATCTTGATTTATGGACAAAATAGCGATATAAAAACACCAGGATCATGCAGTGTAAAATGAACATTTTAAGGTTAGAATGAGAAGCCCGATAGCAGCAGTTACAGAGAGAGAGAGGTGCAGATTTTTCATTAATCATCCAAGGGAACCAACCTCTCGGATAAACCCAATCCGTGCCCATGTTCACTTCCCCGATGGAATGCTGTGGCTAGCTATGTCCATTTATACAGTCTCAGTGTGTGGAACGCTTCATCCATCACATTTCCAAAGGCTATTGTTTCATTTGCCTCCAGTTACACTGTAGGATTGATATAACCAGAGACTATGACAGTGTCAACAGTATAATGTAAAGAGTGCCAGGGCTTGTTCCATTGTGTGCATCCTCCCCGTCAGATATGGACTCCTGATGGTGCCTCTGCACTCTAATGCCACCTGCTCTCAGCGGGTTCTCTGGACTTAGACTCATATATACAAGCTCCTTGTATAGATAGGGTCAGGCTGTGAGGGTGGGTGACACAAAGTCAATATGTCTGCTCAGTTCTCTGCACTTATGTCTTAGAATGAGCTCAAGACAAAAGGGGAAAAAGTCAATGTGCTGTAAGATAAGTGGAAGGGAGGAAGAAAGCATGGAAATGAAAAGAAAAAATGTTTCTTTTTGTTAGAGCCTCACCAATGCCAAATTCTTTAGAAACTGTTTCCAAGGGCAATGTTTCTCAACTGGTGGGTCAGGGACGGTAAGTATGGGAGTATGTTCAGCCTTACTAAAGTAAAATCAAACTAGAAATCTGTCCAATACATAATTCAAATGTGGGATTTTATTTGGTTTGTCTAACAAAAAATCCCAAACACTGTAACCTAATGAGGTCTCTAAAAGGTCTGCCACCTGCTTGTCTCCATGGAGGTGTAATTGCTTTGCCTGGAACTTTCCACTGTATGCCATTACACTTCTATTTATTCAAAAAGCTGTTTTTTATTGATAAAAATACCTTGAAAAGCATGCATGCAGGGCTCTCCTCTCCATAGATCTGATCTATAGATACAGATAAAAATCCCAGTGCTTTAATGCCATACTGTTGAAACTTCTAAAGCCATAACACAAAAGTCTTATTGCTTTAATTAAATCTGTACCATTCCTTTTTTTTTTATCCACAACTTTCATCGACCACTTCAGTTAACATATGGTCCTCCTATATGTGGTAAATTTGCAGAGTCTATTTTGGGTGCGATTAAGCACACTGCAGGTGAGGCATTCAGCTGGGAGACAGCTGGGAGTCAGCATTAAACAAAAAGTTCCAGACTAAAAGGAACATATTTTGAAGCTGCTTCATTGAAGTGTATTAGATGGATAATTGCATTGAAGACTAATCTTCTTCCATCAGATCTTTCATAGCCAAATTAGCACAAACAAATAAAAACGTCAATCAAAATGAATTGATTCCAAATTACATTTTATCTATCGGGTTCCCTTTTTTGTGTGAAATTTCTAAGACAAAAATTCACAAATTTGTAGTATCTTTTGTAGTGCAAAATGTTCCTTCCTCTTCTTTTGAATTTCATTGTTTTGATTGGATGTCCGTTTTATGGCTGGGACATCTGCTGTGTTTCAGAGGTAGTTAAGATTGCAATTTCTTGTTAAACTTGGGCGGCACCAATCTTCCGCTCGGCTGAGATGACGTGAAAGTAATTTACACATTCGGTCTGTCTCTCTGAGTGAGCCTAATGCGCTGTATCCACATATTACATGGGCCATAGGGAGCAGTGTCTAAAAGTGCCTCCTATCTCCTCCAATAAGTACTTCTTCTATACAAGTGCCAGACAAGCTCTTCTGAAGTGACCCTTGGTGGACACTACTCAGATCAGCTTAGTGCTTGAGAGAGTGTGAGGACTCTGAAGATCATTTTGATGCATTTTTGGTTAGTTGGTACTTCCAGCAGTTACCTTTCAGTTAGCTCAGAAGACATGATTACTTCAGGCCTATAAGAAGACAACACATCTTCTTTACATCCAAGAGAACCTAGTTTTAAGTTGGAGTATAGTTTCAGTGTTGAGTTTGAAGACATTTGTAGAGTGGTGCAGGCTGCATGGGAGAGATGACAGCTCTCAGAAGTGATATTTCAGAAAGGGGCAAGCAGAAGTTTCCTGAGCAGGTTGGTGAGCCACAGAGACAGCATTTCTAGAAGCCAATTTGACAGCCAATCATGCGACTGCAAGAGTACAGGCCTGAGATTTGCTTTGGAAGAGACAAGAAAACCATTGAGATGAATGTGACAGAAGGATGGAGTCAGTGGTGGGGCGATGAAGCTTAAAATAGGGACATATTGTAATACTGGATGCCGCTCACTCTGCGTTAAAACAATCTCATCCTTTGCAAGCACATTCAATAAACAGCTTGCCTTTTAAGATTACTGCTATTTTTCTGTTTTTTATGGAAGGCCTTGTATGAGAAATTTGTGTGGGTAGAACAAGGATGAGTAATTAAAATCTCCTTCAGCACTTATAAGTTATTTTGAAATAAAAAAAAAACAAAACTAGTTTGCATTTCCAGCAATTGCGGTGAACCTTGTAGCTCACCTTTTCCTAATTTGAACACATTATGGTTTCCCGTCCTTGTTTGTCTTGCTTCTATTCTAATGTGTTTTGACCTGTCTGCCCTTTGACCTTACTGCTCTAAGACGATCCACGACTGAAATTTGAAAAGGGCCCATTTGCCCCTCACTCTGGCATAGTAAAAAAACAGGAGATGCTTGTGTTTTTGAAAAGCATGGAGTCTCATGATTTGTACCAGCTGCATTTGTTTTAATAGAATAAAAACAAATGCAGAAATTAGGACAGGTTAATAATTAATATAGTTAATAGCACATCTTTGTTAATGTAATCATCTTTATAAATATTATAAATACTCTTAAAAATATTTTGATACACCTATCTCAAACGTGTTATAATTTATTGTATCGTGGAAGGTTTCAAACTCAATTTTGATTCTAAGGAAAGCAAAAGAATAATTCAATTCTGTTAATGGAAAAAAAAATTAAGTAGCTTCTTCAGTTCTGGTCAGATTGATGGTGGACATGGCCTTATATCTGTTTGAAGGGAGGAGCTCACTACACTGAAACCAACCCACCTATTTGTATACACTTTTGGTTTGTTGGCTAGGTCTATTGAAATACACTAAGTGTGAGCTGTGCCCGAGTCATGTTTTGCAGAATCATTCAGGCCACTAATGCTCTCACACTTATTAGCAAAAATTGCCTCTTTAACTCCCCTCTCAAACCATTTCTTTTCTTTGGCTAAGATCTGTTCCTCACTATCTTCAAAGGATGGAGATGAAGATGGAGATGTACAGTAGATTTGAGTCCTGAGCTGCTCTCGAGAGCAATCTGACCAGAACTGAAGACGCGGCTTGGATGAGCGGCGTAACGTCTTCACTCTAGAACTTTTGTCCAGTTGACAGAATTTAATTTTTCTTACCTGGAAGACTGAGGGATTACACAGACATTCTAAGGAAAGGCTTGATACTAATTTTGATACCACAGTTATGATCATATGGAATAGGATAGAAACTCAAAATAATTGTAGTGTTCATGATGTGGTGTTTTACTATTTTTAATATGGATCAAGACTAGTTAGGAAATTCTCAACTTTATCCTATTTATGTGTTTTCTGTAGTAGTTTCAATGCTCATTATTGATTAGTGTCTGGATATAGATTTTTTTGACAGCCCAGAAGATATACCCTAAATGTTTTTATACAGGCATTTTCACAGAGTTAAAGATAAATGTTAAGAGTTTTCTGTCCTTTCCCAGCGATCTTATCACCGTACCTGACAGATTAACGCTGCCTGCCACCAAATGCAATGAAAGAACAGGGAGATGAAACGGCCTGTTGGGTAGATTGATGATTTTCTTTCTACATGCAGTAAAGCTGATGCGGTGATCTTAATTCTGATCTGTATCACTAGCTCGCTCTACACGCACATGCACTGTTAATTTGAAAAGTTTATTCTTCTCATTGTGCAGAGCAGCAAGAGTGGCTGAAAGGAAAAGAGAACATTTATTTTAGCACAATAGTCCATTTTAGTGTGAATTCAATAGTTGCATTTGGGCACACCGCAAATGTAAGCAACATAAACCTTCACGACATTGCCACTGCATAAATACTACATTATAACCAGAATCAATAGAGCTCACTCCCAACAGCAGATAGAGACGCTTGCCCTTTTCCAATACCAAACAGTAACCAACAGTAGCCCGACCAATATAACTGGATTCAACTCGATTTGTAGTATTCTTATTGTTTATTCCTCTGACTGACTCACAGGTTGGAGGAGCGATTCCAGCACCTTGCTCACAGTGTCTGCGTACACTGGTGTATGAGTGTGTGAGTGAATGGGTGAGTGGTTCCTTGATATAAAGTGCTCTGAGTGCCTTGAAGGTGGAAAAGCACTATATAAAAATGGGACCATGACCATTTAGTTGTCAACATGCTGAAAACTGAAAAATGTTCCAATCGTGGGGAAAATAATGAGTTGTGGATCAAAAACAGGGGTCATAGGCAGTGGGGGAAGGTGACGAAGTACAAGTAGTACTGTACTTAAGTCAGTTTTACAGTGGATACTTTTTACTTTTACTTTACTACATTTGTGAGTAGGTATCTGTACTTTCTACTCCACTACGTTTTTGAGCAGGACTGAAAAGTAAAAAGTGCTTTTCATATGATTTGAGGGGTTATTTTTATCATGTTCGTGGTAACATCCTGACTAAACTTTTCGAGTTCAAGCTTCAGCTTTGAGCAAACAAAAATAAATACACAATATCCAGAACAAAAACAAAAAAATAGATTTGTATTGCTACTGTTATTGATTTAAAAATTATACATATTTGGGTCAGTATCACTACATTTAACACTTTAACAAATTAACAAAACTTGTGTGAAATACTTCTACTTTTTATTCTTAAAGTACATTTTTAAACCGATACTTTAATACTTTTACTTCAGTATCTGTGCAATCCCTCAGTCGCCCAGGTCTGATCTATAGTAAAAGAAAAATATAAAATGGGGAACTGAACTCCACGGAAGTGAAGAAGCGGCTTGGACGAGCAGCGAAACATTTTCACTCCTACAACTTTTTGTCCAGTTGACAAATTTTATATTTTTCTTTTACTTTTACTTCAGTAGATTTTTTTCATGTGATACTTTTACTTGAGTAACTTTTTACCTCTGTATCTGTGCTTTTACTTAAGTAACAAAACTGAGTACTTCATCCACCCTTGGTCATAGGTCTCACAATGAGCAGGGACAACGATAGGACTGCAATGAATAATTATTTTTCAAGTTGACTTGTCAGTGATAAATTGTTTGATGAATTAACTTGTCAAACAATTATTTCTGTTGTATATTGAGACTTTTTAAATGCATTCTATCAGTGTCTCTCAAACTGTGGTACGTGTATCACTGATGGTATGCAAGCTCCCTCAGGTAGTACTTGGACAGCTCTTCAGTTTGTGGGTTTTGTCCACCTTTGGATAATTTCTTGTTTAGAACTACAGTGGAAATGATGATCTACTTATAGTTTACTTTTTGACCTGGTTTATCCCTAAATTAGACCTGGAAAAGTGCTGTTATATATTTGAATTAGATCTGGTATTACTCAGAAAGCCAAGTCTTTTCTTTGGTGGTACATGGTGTGATAATATTGAGAGCCACTGCATTATATCAGCCAAATTAGGGTTGAAATATGGTGATTGCATAGCTTCTTACATTAACCATAACCCTACAACTCAACAAAACTGGAAATATGGAGCCATCAGTGTGAATGTGTTTTATAATTTTAAATTCCACACATCTTGTACTGTAACACCCATGAATCTTGCATGACGTTTGTGAACGAGTCGGCTCTTTTGAACAATTCCTTAACGTGAAAGGTTGGAACTGGATTTCATTTTTAAAAAGAACCAAATCTTTTTCTGTCTAATTTTTATGCATTTTTTATACTGATTAACACTGAACTGACACAAAAATCAGCACAGAAGCAGAGCAGGCAACACGAGTGAGAGCTTTGTGCACAGAAAACATATTTGGCATCTTGATAACAGTTTAATTTCTTTTTTTTTGTTTTAGTGCAATGTTGTATTTAGATTATGCATTACAAAGGGTGAACACACTCCCACTCTCAGTTTGAACCATTTTAAACACTTCTGAGCCTTGGTTGATTCTCTCTTTGATTAGTTTGTATAAAATGAGTTCTGTCATATAAATAAATAGTAAAAGAGACAGTCTTTTGAACAGCTCTTTTTTTGGATCCAAAAGATTCAAATCCCATAAAGGAGCTGAAAGTCCCATCACTAGTTAAAGGACATGCAGTGGACATCAGGTGTGATGATAATGGGAGAATTTAAAATCAAGATTTAATCACCAGTGTACATGTCCAGGGCCATTAGCATTTCAGAGAAGACTAGAACATGAACTAAACAAAATATGAATCTCGTGTATTTCAGAATAAGTTTGTTTAGGTATAAAAAACTATGTTATAATAAAACAATACCACAGGCGACTTTTCTTACATTAACATAAGTGAGCTCCGACACACTTCAGATGGTTTTAACTAACACAGAGTGGATGAGACGTGAAGCAATTCTCTGTGGTACACCGGCCTACAGCAGGTTATTTCACAGACCTGTTTTTTTTTAGCTCAGCCTGTCAGAAGGTGCGGAGACGATTTGGCGAGGGGATAATGGAGAGCTATGAGGCCCATCTCGCATCCTGTCTGTTCACTTTGAGAGCATTAGAGAGAGAGAGCGTCCATGACAGCAGCACTAATGCAGAGCCCACAGCTGCTGATGGCTACCACTGGACCAGTCACATCCCATCGTGTGTATGTGACCGTAATGACAGGCGACACAGGACTTGAGGATCATTAGACTCCCTTTACATATCTAGGTTTAGCTTTGGCTGTCAGTGTGACACATAGTCTTTCTTCTATTAGTTTAGTAAGAAAAAATTGCCAAATGTGCCAAATTGTGTGTGTATCCAGACTTACCAGAGGTCGAAAGGAAATCATTTATGTTCAAAAGCAAAGCCAATTTCAGGAATCATTGGCTTTAGCTGAGAGATGAACAAAAACATGCTCTGAGGAAATTGAGTGCCAAATGAAAATATTAACCAACAAATGATAATATTTTGGAAGCCACTTGATAAAGCAATTTGTCAGCTTTCAGTCCACTTGTATGACTGAAACAAGAACAACATTTCATATTGTTTGAGTAGATTCTGTTGAGCTAAACCATTGCTTACCTGCTGTCCTGGACAAATAAGTATTTAATGTTAAAAATAATACAGTAATACAGATAAATCTTCTATTGATATATTCTTGGATTATCTTGGATTATCTGGAGAAATGAATATGATTATGATAATATGAATATGATCAGTTTAGTCCCATGTAAATATGAATTGTGTATACTGCTCCAGAAATGTGCAGAGCTGTATCTGGTACATCTTTTCCCATATGAGATTAATGCCTTTGTGTGAGCAAATAAAGGGAGCAGAGTAAACCAACTTACACTTTATGGAGATGGAGGATAACGTGTGACTTCAAAACCGCCATGCTGCGATGTTTGTGTAAAATTAATTAAAATGATGTATGAGGAGTCCAGCATGTGATTTGTGGTGCATAGATTCATGGCTCAGGTACCTATAGTGTTCGGGAGCGTATATGGAACGAACTGGCAGCAGCATACAAATAAGCACAGACATGATCCTATATGCTGATAGCTATAGCTCTTCGATTATTAAAAAGATTATAAGAAATCCTTTTCCATTTTATTCTACGCTGGTGTAAAATGCTGTTGATACTTTTAATCATTTCAATTAGCCTTATTTCTATACTTTGTTTTGATTTGACACTATAACGAGCCAGTGTCATTTTAACAGTTAAAGCCCAACCAGCTTTTCAGCCAAAAAATAGATTACAATAAAATCATTTCTTTCATAACGGATGTTTTTATTGCAATAGAAAAAGTGTGTCCTTGTGAGCATGCAGGTTTGAAGGTGGCCACAAAACCTACGTGTCTCCAAGGAGATTTTTTGCTTTGCCTGGAATGTTTCTATCTCCATGGAGTTAACAGAAAGTTACAAAGTGCTGCTTTTTTGGAATAACTGGGTAATGTCCGTAGAATATAGTTGACATTAGTAACAATGGCAACAGTGCCTATTGCAGCTGCAGAACTAACCTAATTTAAGTGTAATATGTAATAACAGGCGATAGCATTCTTTTGACTTTCGGGCTTCTTCTATCTGCTGTACATGCAGGTGCCAAAATACCCTCTGACTATTCCCTATAGGACTCAGGCAGGACTCCTGAGAAAAGGGTCCTGGTAGTTCAGCTTCACACAACTCTTCCTACGTGCTGTTTGTGAAGGCTCTGTGTTCCTTCTATGTTTAAGATGGGGGTCTCCAACCAACAGTAGCTCTCCACTCCCTTCCAAGTAGCTCGCCAAGGGATTTCTGTATTATACTTATTGTGCTGATTAACTAAAAATTTATTAATTAAATTAAACTCAATCTAATACTTGCCATGGCTCTTATATAGACTAAATTTCTTGTGACCGCTAAAATTAGTAGCTCTCTGACATTTTTGTTTTATAAAGGTAACTCACTGGAAGAAAAAGGTTGGAGACCCCTGGTTTAAGAACATGTTAGGATTATAGGCCTACAGTGTCACTATGTTAATGTTACATATATCTGTTGTACAGTAAACTGAAAAGTAAGACAACTATATAAAATACAAATCTTAAAATTGACAAACAACATTTGTTGTAAGATTTGCTAATAGTATTATTCTGAAGGCAAACTTGCACCATTCCACAGCAGCACAGTCCAGATTGTGCTTGCAGGTTATTTCCTCCCTAATTTTTGCCTGTGGTGAATTCAAATGGATGTACTCAGCGGGTGATTCAACAAGTGTGGTTTTATTATTATTAGAAATGCAGTGGGGAGTCCCCAGAGTGTGTGTAACCAACAGGTGGAATACATTGTCCCAGAAAAACTTCAGAACTAGAACTAGAGTCACAATGTATGAAATATTTACATGTAATTTATGCTATAATTGATGACCTTCCAGCAGTCATGCGTTTCATAAACATTTAACATTAATCTGATCTCTTTAGACTTAATCAGTGTTATGTTGTTTTTATATACATTCCAGAGATTGAAATGATTCATGCTTTGTTAGTTTGTTCAGTCATAGGTATAAGATTCTATAATAAGGTAAAATAGACTACATTATTAACAAGTGAGTCTACCAATTTCAATACTTTTCATTAGATCTAATGTGACTGTCAGTGTTTAAGATCCACAAATGACTGGCCTCAATCTGGCACAGACTCAACTCATATCAAATTAACTTCTCTCTCATTCCCTTGGGTCCAATTTCCGAAGATTATGCACATTAACAGAAGTACAGCTGTCATCACTTTGGCCAGAGAGTCACTGTGAACCCTTTGGATTTATTGAATGATCTATCAATACGAGCTGTGAGTTATGCAGATGATTTTACAGCTAGGTTTAAAGTGAGGGGCAGTTCATCATTGAGACCAGGCTAAAACATTGTGTTTGAAATACTGCAACAAGCGCCATTCATTAACTTAGATAGACATCTGATATGAAGAAAAAGATATTGCAATATTTACCACATACAGCTGGGACTTTAGACTTCAGATGGAAGGCAATGCTGTATTTTCAATAAACAAGGAGTTATAGCCAACCATATATTTCGATTTCAGCAGTCTGTCGCACATTACAAAAAACATCGACCCAAACATGCCTTGACACTGTCCTCAACAAGATGATTTCTATATTTCCTCTTTACAAAACATCTCTGAGGTCCAGCCTTGACACTGAAACTTGTTTATTCACTTCACAAGCATTCACCTGTCGACTGACACAACATCTTTCTCTTCTTGAGTGAGCAAAACCAAAATAGGTTGCTCTTCACAAAGAGGATTCATTCAAAGTTCTAAAGTGCTCTAATTTTGGCATCTTGATTAATGAAAATGGGCAATAGAAAAAAATGTATTGGTTCACATAAAAGTGTTTTCTTTTCTTTTCATGCTTTACAGTAGCTTTACATAATCATTTTTTATTTTTTTAACATCTCTTAATGTAATTCAGTTTGTCAGTTTGGCTGGTGTTATTGCTATGCCTGGAATGTTTCAGAGTAAAGCATTATAGCATATCTCTCTTGCATTTAAACAGGAGTGCTTATTGCTAAAAGTACTTTGAAAATCATGCATTTTTAAGGGTTGCCTCTACACAGATCTGACCTGTAACTTTGCCTGGTGCCGCCGCCTGCTCGTCTCCGTAGAGATAGATAGATAGGTGCTTATAGGACCGTAGTGCACCTTTATGTTGAATTATGTGCTGATTTTGGATTATGACACTTTAGTTCAGGACCTTGGTTTCTTCCTGTATACAGAATAATACACTCTGACAAATACTGACACGTGGACAGACAGACAGTCACAGCAGACAGCGGCAGAGTGGAGAGCCTTAATATTTCACATCTAATGCATTATTTATACCACAGACCAGTTGGGTCAATCTGCAGCCTGCTCTGGCTGAGTGCAGAGTTTTCATTTGGCGCCATGTCTGGGTCAGAGTATGTGATTGGAAAAGCAGTGGATGAAAGACAAAGATGAAAGTGTGTGCTCCCCAGAGGCCGTCAGTGAGATCCATGTGAGAGCATGTGGGACTCCGGTCTGGACATGAGCTGTGAACATGGTCAACAAACTATGGGGTGCACGTTGACCATGTTCACAGCTCATGTCCAGACCGGACCAATTACAAGAGCATTTGATCCAAAAGTTGAACGCGGCCCCTATCCAGGGGTTTCAGAGGGATGATAAATTAGCAATGTTTTATAACAAAACTTTAAATCAAATGGTGCCTATAAAAAGAAAACTGAAACCCATTGTATGAATACATCAATGTAATTATTATTGTTGTTGTTGTTGTTATTATTGTTATTACTAATATTGTCATCGTCATTATTGTCATTATAATTGTGATTGTTATGGTAGGCAGCGCTTCTCCGTGCCAGCTGTGAGATTGGGTTTGCGCAACAGGCTCCGCCCCCGTCCAGTGCCATTGGTCCCCCGCTCGGTGCGCGCTGAGGATGCTGCTGGATGGGGGATCGCAGCCTGTCAGCGCGGCTCTCCGGCTGCTCAGCGGGATTCTCCTCCGCTCCACACCGGATGGTACCTCACTCAGCTCGGACAGTCTCACGGAGTTAACAGACATGGCTCCTGGCACCACGTGAACACGCGCAAGTGGACTTTTGAGTGTTCTCGGAGCTGCAGCGTGAACGGCGTGGACACAACGCGAGGCGAGCCCATGGAGGCACGGCGCGATGCTGTGCACACGGAGAACGAAAACTTTGGTATCGACATGTGTAATCTTGAGTGGCATGACCAACATCGTCTGCCTGCTTTACGTGGGCTGGGTGACCAATTACGTGGCCAACAACAGCGGAGCTTCCAAAGTTAGCGAGAGCCGCGGGGACACGGACAGCAGAAAGTTGGAGGAGGACAGTAAAGGCGAGACGCTGAAGATTATCGAGAGGCTGGAGCGGCTGGAGAGCGTGGTCAACGAGCACATCAAAGGTAAGAAGACTGTTTGTTTGCGAAAGTTTCTTGTCACGTGCAAATGCGTGATTGAATCTTCTGGAACTTGAAGTTGTGTCTTTTTTTTGCATTTGACTTTGACTAAGAAAAGCGGTGGATTTATCAACTCATCAGGTGCCAGACAATGCATCCATATTGGCACGCAGCCTATACCTGCAAAACGTTTATAGTTGTCTTATTATAGTTTCTGTTACAGGACTATTCTTTTTTTATTTTTAAGTAGAAAAGAACTGAACCATATGGCTGTGTTGTTAACGAGGCTATTACTCTACATGCCAGTGTGGAATATCCTTTTAAAACCTCTTTATTCTTATTTTCCTTAAATAATCCATTCTGTGACAAATCATAGCGATAGCACGGTACAGCTGTGAACGCGGCAGCATTGGGAAAACATGAGAAGCATTGCGTTATCAGCGAGGGACACTGGCTGTGCTGAAAGTCCCAAGTGTCTGGTCCAGTTGTCTCATTCAGCCTGTCTGATTCTGCTGAGTTTTTTCAGCCTGCATAAAGGGGACATATTATTTATAATGAAATGAAACTTGTAGAGTATTTGCGACTCACTTGATGCCCTGTGATTTTCCAAAAAAGAGAGACCCCAGAATGTAAAATTATACCAGAAATTTGTATCGACTAGTTGCTCAGATTTTGGCACTAGAGGGTGCACCACAGCAGTCCAGCCGTGTAATGGTTCACTTAGCCTATAACTAAAGTGGGCACTGGTCAACGTTGTACAATTATCCGGTTTGTGGTTGAAGTATTAATGCACACTTGTTGGTTTATGGAGACATATCTCAATACAATACAATGCTTTTTTTAGTTCATTTACAAAATATATTATACAAAGATGAATGGTTGAGTGAATTCTCTATGAATCAAATCCTCTGACATTCGGTGTCCCATTTAACAGACTATTTGTGTTTGTGTCATCATTCTTTTAAAGCCACATCCAACTTGTCATACAGCCTACATTTAGTAATCAGATTAGGTCAGTTGTAGTATCCAGGCCAACAGCTGGACCTGCCTAGAACAGCACAATCACAGTGTGCATTGTTACTATAGTTACCATCTTCTTTATTCATTGAGTAATATTTGGTACATTAGTCTTACGCATACTACAATTCTCTCCGCTGCTACACATATTAATGACCCTGCAGTGTGCTGTAGAGCTGTAGATCAAGTGAGGAGAAGTGGGAAGACTGCTTTGTCTTCAGCTCCACGACACAGCCGTGATTTACTAAGTGAGGACAGAATTTAGGAGTAATATCCAATGCACCACGGCACTAGATAAATAAGACTAGAGAAGCCCCATTGAGAGCTCCAGGAGACTCCAGCAGAGCAATGCAACTAACCTTTTCCACTTTCATTTCTCTGTTTCTAACACAGACTGATAGATAACTCTACATAACTTATACATTGGCCTGTTGGCGCATAGATGTATTTAATTGATTAACCTGAGTCAGTTTTGATAACTGTATCCAAATTAGGACTGTGCGATTTGGGACCTGATTGCGATTTTTCCATTTGCAATTAGTTTTGTGATTAGGGGTGGGCCATATGCCACTCACTCAGCGCATGGTGGAGGCTGAACAATAGGAGGAGTGGGTGGTAGAAAGTAGAGATAGACTGATTTATTGATTGGCCCGATATATCAGGTCAATATTTGGACTTTTTAGCATATCGGCTATTGGCCTTAAATCTCCAGCACAGGCCAGTATTTTGTTTTAGTCAATCTGCTGCCTAAAAACCTTTATTTGAACTCTTTAATATGAAGAGATCGCTGCACAAAATGTGACTACAGCTTTTAAAGGTTTGAGGTAAAAAAGGGCTTTGGGTGAGTTTGTACTAAATTTAAATTACATTATTTGGGGAAAATAATCAAAATTAGTTCAACATATCGGCCCAAAAATATTGGTAGAGCTTATCGGCCATCGGTTGCTCTGGATTCTAAACAGTCGGTATCAGCATCGGCCATGGAAAAACCCATATCAGTCGATCTCTAGTGGAAAGTGTTATACTATAGAGCTGAATTAAACAAAAAACAAAATAGCAAATCGTCAAAGGGATGAGATCACGATTCGATTATTATTGCCATATCCAGATTTATGTTTGAATAATATGATTTTGTTGAAAGTTCACATATTAAACACGCCCAGGAATATTGAGAAAAAGACTGAAACATGAACTGACAAACTAATACAAGAATCACATTTCAGAACAAGTTTGTACAGATCTATACTAAGGGTTAGCAGCTTTTATGAAGAATAAGACAAGATATTTTGTTGTATATGCTACTTCAAAAATGCCTTTGTAATTTGCTAATTCCATCCATTCAAATTTCGATTCAAGTTACGATTAATCTTGCAGCCCTAAACCAAATGTGGATATTTCATAGAACATAATGATTGCAATCTCGAAACTGCTTCTGAAAGAATGTTCTTGTGATCTTTGTCTGCAGAACAGAGCTAAAGAATTATAGTTATTTTTGAAGAACTTCCATGAGAGTGAATTATCTTGTGATTTGTGACTTGAATAAAAAACGTTATATGTCAGATGAGGGAGATACTGCTAATTGACACCTCTTTAGCGTCTGTGCGTCAGCTATAACCTTTGCCAGTGCAGCATTCTGAGAGCACTTAGCTTCCTCCTCGCTGCATCCTGATGGAGCAGTGAACTGTTGACTGTGCTAATAGAAAGTGCCCGGGGTAGAAGCAGTGAGTGGATCTACCCACCGGAGCCCCGTCAGATTACATTATCACTACTTCACTCATGTGTTTACGAGTTAGGCCTTGTCAGTGATACAGAAAGAGCAGTTATGAAGGAAGATAACTCAATAAGCAACAGGGAGGAGCAATGAAACAAGGGAATTTGGTTTTGAATAATAGACCTTTTAGTGGAAGTGACAGAGGACTGCGTCAGCATAGTTGGAATCAATATAAGACCAGTGCTCTCTGTCTCTGAAAGGACAGTGAAGTTGGAGGCCAGTAAGATGAGCCGATTTTGAACCTTACACTATCTGGTATTGTATGTTCAAGCAAAACAGAAGGATTCTGAACAGCAAAAGCGCAACTAGATGTACTACAACAATTCACTCTACAATAATTCCACATTTTCCCTACCCCATTGCTTGAGAGAAGATGTTTCTGTTGTGTATTCAGTGCATACATACAAGTTGATCACACTGTACATCAGTACATTCAATATTTAGAATAGTTGAAGAATTTTAACAATATAAATTACTATTTACTATTACTACCCTTACTATTACTAAATACTATTACTATGGTGTATTGCGATAAATGTTTACATGGACATATGGACGTGAACAGTCCCCATCTTGTGCTGTTTTTGTGAAGCCCCTCTCTCCCGTGATCTCACCATCTTACCCGCCTGTCCCATCTTACCCGCCTGTCCCATCTTACCCGCCTGTCCCATCTTACCCGCCTGTCCCATCTGGAGTTTAGCTCTGAGTGCCTGTTTCCTTCACTTAGCAGAGCGGTAATGGGAATCCGCAGTAGTGTGTCAGATATCAGGTGGCCCCAGCGCTGATACTGGGTTTCACTGCTGACTTCACAGATGCTCTGGCTCAGAAATAAATAAATATGTTTTTATGTTAATTAACTACAGAAATAAATGTGCTTTTTTCTCACTTTTATTGACAAATGCCTGCAATGAGGGTAACCCAAAGACATTAAACTTTATTATTTCACATGTAAACTCCATGCTCTGCTTTGTTCTTTAGTGTGATATTTATAGAAATCTCTTTATGAGTCAATGTAAGTTGAGCTGAGCTGTCAGAGCAGTGTAGTGGGGAAGGGCACATCGGGACTGGTGGGGTGTCCAGTAGTAGATTTGGTCTGATGTCATGAAACATGTTTGAAGTGAGTCTTGGTGAAGTGATGTCATGTTACAACATTTGATCCAGTCAAATGGCAAAAAAATGTGTATCATTTGTTCAGTTGGTTTCAAGTTTAAAATTTGTTTTTTGAATTAATTCTAACTTTGACAAAACAGATATTGAAATGCAGGCTTGGAGCATGGGTTCATCATTTGATTTTTGATTTGTTTTACCTGACCCTCAGTGCACTGTAGGATAGTGCAGCGAGCCACAGCCAGGGACAGGTGCAGAGATCATGTGAACCAAAATGAATAGACTAATCTAATTTTTTTTTCATATTTTTGATTCTAAATTGAGTCAATTGAAGAAATGCAGATTTGCAAATTATCCTTAAGACCCATGAAGTGGATGGTGATTGATTCTAGAGTTGTACTGCACACCAGTGGCGTGCGGTCAGGGCAATCAAGGCAAGCAGTGCTTGTTCAATAAAATCTAAAATTATCGCGTGTCAAAAGTATAATTAAATAGCTTTGAATTATATCCAAATAATCTCATTTTTCCCTCACTTCTGCCTGTTTGAAGCAGGGTTGAAGTGTCCTTTACTACACCCTACTGGTCACTGAGCACACTGCAGCAACCACGGTTCCCAAATATCTCATTAACTTGTTATGTTGTCCTGTGCAACGGAGGCCATGCTGCGCCATTATGCTTCCATCCACGGCACACTCTCAACATGTGCTTTTATAACCGGAGAGCCAGACTGTTATTTTTAGAGAGATTTCTAGTGAGTGCACATGTGCAGCGGGAGAAGACAACAGCAGCACCAACTTTCAACACAAGTGACTAAAATAACTCACTTTTAACACCAAGTCATTGCTTGTAGATTTACGTTTGATTATATGTCTGTATTTCTAACTAACATCTAATCATTACAAACATGAGCTAGTTTCAGGGCTAGTTTGTGTGAAATGGTGGCAGTGGAGTGACAGCGACAGGGGCAGCTAGAGGCCACAATCTGGTAGGAGACGTCTGGTCTGTGTGTTTATGAAGGAGCGACAGTGTTGGTGGAATAACGGGACTATTACATGTGTGGAGGAACATGTGGCAGTTCTGGATCTATTCTGCTTCACAGAAATAAAGAACATTTCTTCAGGAAAGACTTTGATTTGCATCTGTAAGGTGAGTGTGAGTATTGTTCTAACACAGGGCTGTGTTTAAACCTCCTAGGACCTGAACTCTTGCATGGCACGCTTTCTTTCCTCTTTGTTATTTGGGCTGATTGGCACCTGAGTGTAAAAACAAAGAATTATCTTTTTACATAATGAGAAAATTGATGTCCACATATGAAGACATTTGTTCTACGTTTTAATCATTT
>KN471228.1:0-19618 GCA_000787095.1 Periophthalmodon schlosseri
ATAAATAAAATAAAATAAAAATAATATGTGAAACATTCTAGGCAAAATAACATCTCCATGGAGAACAAAAGGTATTGGACCCTCCACCTAAAAACTCAATAGTGTTCCTTTAAAATGTTTAAAAAATCTTTAGTTTATCATTAAGGGCTATTCTGTTCACAAAAAGTGAACAGAATATCTAGTGACAGATATAACTTAGTTTCTTCCATCAAGTGCTACTTTCGTTGTGTTTTGGACCCAATTTGTTACAACTAGACATCTCACCTTATGTTGTCATGGGATGTTATAACAAGGCACAGTATCTGGCAGCCTCCTGGTGATTTTAGAGCACGAGGTACACATCCAAATGTCAACTTGTCCTGGAAAAACAAAACTGCCGCTTCTGTTGTTGAAACTTTTTTCCATCTCAGCGGCTGAACTTTTCTGAGGCTAAAAGTATTCATCCATATTCTATTTATTGCTTGGTATTCTGTGTATATCCTGTGGACACGATTTATATTTTTCCAAGCCATTATTTTCTCACAGTTGCTGTTTGAATGGCAGTGTCAAGGACTTGGTGGAGACATTGATTTGAAATAAATAAAAGTCCAGATAATTGCTGATGAGAAACATCATGGCGTCCCCGGTGCATGTGATGGAAAAATCATGTGAAAACTTGAGTGAAGGAATGAATAAGATATGGAAATGCACATGTGCAGTTCTATGGGGCTATAAAAGACACACCACAAAAGAACAAGGTTCAGTTTAAGTGGCATTTCATTCAAGCAATTTGATGCATTTCTATACAGTACTATGTTTTTTATTTATCTTATTCCCAATAATGAAGTGTTTCTTTGTGTTGTTATGACCCAGCTTGTCTAGGGTAATGAAAATAACAAAAAAACAGATGGAAAAATGGTGAAATAAAGAAGTAATTTCATGTACAGGGTTGTAAAAGGCAAAGTAACAAAAGTGGACTAAAATATTTACGTAAATGTATAAAACAAAAGAGCCTAAACTAAGAAACCAAAAATAACACGTCTAGCAAATGACAAGTTTTGTGTCTTGGAAAACTGGTCACGTAGGCCTATTAAAGCAAGTGACAAAACTAAGGGATGAGTGTCCCAAAACAAACACGAGTCACATAGCCTACAGACAGAATCGAGTGATAAAATAAAAAGACACAAAAACAAAACTAAACTAGTATCTCACACACAAAGTTAGACACAGGGACAAACAAGTGACTAACGAACTAAATGAGACACAGACAGAATGGCCGACTGACCACACAGACCAGCAGCCCCGAGCAGGTCTGCTGAATCTCCTTAATAAGGGGAGGTGGCTGCAGGTGAGCCACAGGATTGGCCAGGTGGGAAAATGGTCCTCCAATCCGCAGTGAGGGCTCACACAGCCAGGATCACATGGGGAAAGGGGAGGGACTCAAACACACACACAAAACATAGGACCGATACTATAAAATGGAAAGAGCATAAGGCCTCGAGGCAAGTACATGGTTGTGACATAGACTGTATATATAAATGGACATAGCTAACCCGCTAGCCGCCGCGGTCCAAATAGGAAGTGAGCATGAACGCACTTCCGGCTCCATCGACTCCAATTCACTTTACATTGGAAAACTGTGGCCCTCTCTCTGTAACTGCTGCTGCCAGACTCGTCATTTTGGTCTTAAATGTTTGTATTGACCCGCTCTACATGATCCTCAATATATGACTCAAGATATGAACATTAATAACACACAAATCAGGCGCCTTCTTTCCCCGAGGTCGCTCCCGTTAGCATTAACAACAGGTTTGACTGACAGTGTTGCTAAGCACCCACTCCCTGCTAAACCAGTGGTTCTCGCTCCGGATTGGCTCTTTGGTTGCTATGATACTCACGGTCGGAATTCCTAATATATGCACCTCGTCCAAACTCGCCCCTATAACTGCTCTAGCCTCGATTAGCTTCATTTGACTGGAGTTAAACGCTATGGGTGACGTCACGCTCACTTATGTCCACTTCTTTATACAGTCTATGGGTTGTGACTATTACTTCAGATGTAAACGCAAGAGTAATATTTGAATTATTAAAATGTCAACAACAATCAACAAAACACTCAGGGCTCAGAGATATTTTTAAAATAAGCTTTTCCGAATGATTTTGTAACTGATCATTGCTGTAATATAAACCTTTGAAAGCTGCATTCTTTATATAAGTGAAGGCCAAGAGCCTTGTCCGTGCAGTTACATCTCCACTGAGCTTGTTTTCACGATCAACTTCTATCAGGGAATCTAAACACATTCGTTGCCACTCGTATTTCTCGCACGTTTTTTGGTAATTGGCAACTTTCCTCTGACACTTTTGAGGCGAAAACAGCAGACAGCTATCCAATGGGTGACATATCCTCCGCTATTACCAACAGCGCATCTGGAAATATTCTCGTGCTGATTCAAACCCCACCTGTTCTTCAACTTTTGCCGTGCTCCCAGCCATGAGCGAGGATGTGCTCTGTGGGGCGCGGTATAAAGCTGGGGAGTCGCAGCAGCGCCTACATTTTACACTTACTATACTTGTGATACGTTTTTGAGACTCATATTGTGCGTCTCTACCATGGATCTATTAAAAACACAATGTTACCTGTCCGTCACAACTGTACTAACATAATAGTCAATACCACAGACGTCCACAAAAGAAGGAAAGAATTTTTGAGACTCATATTGTGCGTCTCTACCATGGATCTATTAAAAAATACACTGTACCTGTCCGTCACAACTGTACTAACATAATAGTCAATACCACAGACGTCCACAAAAGAAGGAAAGAAACAGAATAATTTGTTTGTGTGGATGTATGTTATAAGAGCATTTGCACAAAAGCGTAATTTCAGAAAATCTTAAACTAATCTATAAATATATAGACGTTATGTTGACGCCACAGACTGTATAAAGAAGTGATCTAAGCAAGTGTGACGTCACCCATCCAGCGTTCAGATCCAGCCAAATGAAGCTCATCGAGGCTAGAGGTTAAAGGGGACAATTTGGAGCCGAGTTCCATATTTGGAATTCCGACCACGAGTATCATAGCAACCAAAGAGCGAATCTGGAGCGAGGCTGTTGAAGGTCACGCCCCTTTCTGCTGCTGGTTTAGCAGGGAGCGGACGCTTAGCAATGTTGTCAATCAAACCTGTTGCTAACGCTAACAGGAGCGACCTCGGCGAAAGAAGGCGCCTGATTTGTCTGTTGTTAATGTTCATATCTTGATTTACGGACACAATAGTGAAATAAAAACAGCAGGGTCACATAGAGCAGGTTAATACGAACATTTTAAGACCAAAATGACAAGCGTGACACCAGCAGTCACAGAGAGAGGGGCGACTGGTTTTTCAATGAAAGTGAATTGGAGCCAGAGTCAATGGAGCTGGAAACGCGCCCATGCTCACTCCTTATTTGGAACGAGGATGTTAGCGGGTTAGCTATGTCCTTTTATATATACAGTCCATGTTTGACGCAAAAGATTACGCCCTAGTTGTCTGCAAATAGCAACTTCTTCCAAGTTTATGAAAATGTGCAAGAATCTCGAGTGGCGGCGAAGCGGGTCAGGTTGAGTTATATGGTGAATTCCGTGTCGTCCCTCGACAGAGGCCGATGTTTTCATGACCGAAAGCAGACAGACGCTCGTGTCCTCATAATCGTGCCTTCTCTCCTTTGCGCTGTGGTGCCATTTCAAAGCTACTTCCGGCTGTTCTTGTGTGGGCAACGAAACGTATTGTACTTTCTTTGAACCGTTGCTATAGCATTTGTTGTTTGTCGGTGCATTTCTCGAGGGACGGAGCCAGATGTAGGAACACCCGCACATTTAAAAGAACATAAACTATTGAACTTTTTTGTTGGAGATTCCCTGATGTCATGGTTGTTCAAAAACTCCAGATGCTTTCTTGTGCCTCAGATTTTGAATATTTGAAAACATCCCTCTTTTTTTTCCACAGATGTTTAT
This sequence comes from Periophthalmodon schlosseri, assembly GCA_000787095.1. Lineage (NCBI taxonomy): Eukaryota > Metazoa > Chordata > Actinopteri > Gobiiformes > Gobiidae > Periophthalmodon > Periophthalmodon schlosseri. The sequence continues at coordinate 3,973 of KN471228.1, forward strand.
TTGTTTGCATAAAACTTTGACTGAATCACTAGAAATGCAGATATCTGGGTCTTAATGTTTTGTCCTTTGGGGGATGTAAATAGATTCTTTTGAGAGAGCGGCTTTTAATAATTCATGTACGTCTTGTCACTCATTTGTTGTTCAAACTTCAGTCTTCTTCTCCCTTTGGACTTGTCTACATTGTGACGGTGATCACTGGGGACTAGGCTCCCGTAGGCGGTGTTGTCAGTAGAAGGTACAATGCCAGCGTACCTGCCCCATATCTGTCACATAGGCTCTGGCACCAAGCACTTACCTGCTCAACGACTACACAACCACTACATTACCAGGTCTCCTTTGGCTAATTGGATGTGCATGCTTTGGTAATAACTGACTGTTGTTGTGAGGCAGCAGAGCAGAAACAAGCAGAAGTGTTCCCTGCTCCTGTTTATCTGGAACTAATGTCACACATCACATTCGCGCTTGATTCTTTTTTAAACAATGTCATTAAAATTTTCAAGACGAAATCGTACTGTCTTTTTGAATGTTTTTAATGTGTTGTTGGTTCTGATATAGATCTGACATAGACCATCCAAAAACTTCAGAAAAGGTTCATTTTTGCCCTATACGTGTGTCCTTTTTCCAGTATCCAGGGCCGGCCCAGCCTAGAAGCGGACGAGGCAGCTGCTTAGGGCCCCGACTCCACCAGAGGGCCCCCAAGAGCCCATACATTAGCATTGAAAATAATATAATATGTAAAGTTTTACTGGAAACAGGGCTCCTCTGTTTACATTTGTTTTTTTTATCTATAGTAGCAAAATATCTGCTGCTGCCCACATTTGTTTTTGAGCCGGGCAGGTGTGGGCAGCTATGTATTTGAATGGCTGTTTTACAAGTTCGATTGAAAGTTAGTGATCTTAAGTTTATGTAAAGTCTTGGGCATCGCAAACACAAGAAGATGATTGTTTTGGGAAAGACAGTGAGACTCCAAATAGTCTTTTACTTAGTTCTTTCTCTAATGGACCTGACATGGCCGGACGAAACAGTGAAGCAGGACGGTTATATAATACATAAAGGATATATATCTGATGAACACGGTGAGTCAGCGCATGAAATTGTCTGCTTTTGATTGGTGGCTTTTTCTTTCACAATCAGCCATCAGCGAGGCTTCTGTGAATGTTTATGCTTCTGTGAATGTTTATGCTTCTGTGAATGTTTATGCTTCTGTGAATGTTTATGCTTCTGTGAATGTTTATGCTTCTGTGAATGTTTATGCTTCTGTGAATGTTTATGCTTCTGTGAATGTTTATGCTTCTGTGAATGTTTATGCTTCTGTGAATGTTTATGCTTCTGTGAATGTTTATGCTTCTGTGAATGTTTATGCTTCTGTGAATGTTTATGCTTCTGTGAATGTTTATGCTTCTGTGAATGTTTAGGCTTCTGTGAATGTTTAGGCCTCTGTGAATGTTTAGGCTCCAGTGAATGTTTAGGCTCCAGTAAATGTTTAGGCCTCTGTGAATGTTTAGGCTTCTGTGAATGTTTAGGCCTCTGTGAATGTTTAGGCTCCAGTGAATGTTTAGGCTCCAGTAAATGTTTAGGCCTCTGTGAATGTTTAGGCTCCCACAGGTTGCTCCTGTATCACATTAGTTACGTTGATAAACCACAGTCACATTTGCTGGACTGAACGGCCTGTGAACGAGTCGTGACGCGTGACTCATGAATATGTATTGTATAGGTGAATTAATATGCAAATTTACGCAAATTGTCCACTAATTATGTTTGCAAATTTACTTCGTGTTACTCAGCTGCTGACTGTGGTCATAATACAGTGACCACAGTTAGTCATTTTTTGTCAGAGGTGGATAGTGCTCAGTTACTCTAGTAGGCCACATTTACTTGAGTAACCCTTTTTAAAATTAAATTGTAATAGTGTTCTGACACCAAACTTTTACTGTAAAAGTTTTGGTTGAAGCACTACTTTGTACTTCTGCGTGAGTAGCCAATAGTGGATAGTGTCAGTTACTCTAGTAGGCCACATTTACTTGAGTAACCCTTTTTAAAATTTAATTGTAATAGTGTTCTGACACCAAACTTTTACTCTAAAAGTTTTGGTTGAATCACTACTTTGTACTTCTGCGTGAGTAGCCAATATTATTTTGAAATGTACTACAACTTGAATACAATTTTTGGCTTTTGCCCTGTCCACCTCTGCATTTTATAACATAAATGTAAGCCCACTGTAGCCCACTGGAACACATTAAAATTCACCAGAAACCAGGAACAAATGTCTAGAATTTCAAAAACCTTGTGGTGGAGGGCCCCCAGACCCCCCTTACATGTTTGTCTACTGTTTGGCTTTAGTACTTGTGACATTCTGGATGTTTTCAGTCTGATGTTGGTCATATAAATACAGTCGGTCGAGGTAAAATGCCAATAGCTGAGCCAGGATACTTCCACTGCCGGGGGCCCCAGAGACAAATTCAGCTTAGGGCTCCCTGAAAGATAGAGCCGTCCCGTCGGTATCAATGCCTGATAAACTGAGTATCTACTTTTGGCTCTAGGTTTAGTTTCAATTAATATGTGTGTGTTTTTGACGGCCCTATCAGGAGCATGGAAATGTTATGAGAGAAACTGATAAAACAGTGTAAAAATATATAAGTGTATCTAATGCGATACAACATGAGGGAATGTTTGTGTGAGAGCTTCCTGTTTGCACTGTACAATTGTAAAGTTTAACAATATGTGGCAGTATTTCAGGATATAGTAACTTACAAGTAAAATGCGATGAAGTAGAAGTATCTGTAGTATAAATTAGTGGTAGTAGTTGTAGTGGCAGAACAGCAGGAGTGATAACAACCACAGCAGCTCCCTGCATCTTTTCTTTTTGTAGACTTCACTCTCTCTGTAGAGGTTTGTCCTGACCAATCCTTCAACAGCGCCTCTGGGCTTCCTCTTGAGCAGTGGGCGAACGCAGTGTGGCGCCCAGGGACCCAGCTCCAGATCTTGAGCCAGGATCAGTTAGTTATTGAAGTAGCTGTGTTTCAGAAAGAGAAAGAAGCACCAATTTAATACCACTAATATTCAAACCAGAATGAAGTAATTGCCACCACAGCAGTATAAGTAACTGCTGTAAGACATATATAGTAATAGTTCAAATCAGAAAGTTGTAGTGAACTGGTAGTACTCTCACGTATCTCCCGCCAGTGGGTTTGTATAAGGTAGTTATTCCACAGAAAGGAACCATTGGGATTCTCCACACACTGAGTGACAGCCTGAACCATAGTAATGGTCTTGCATAGGTCAGCCATTCATAACCGACCAATCCGAGCGAGTGTTCGGTCGTCAAACGAAAAGGTTAGTGGCACCAGAGCAGCCAGAGAAGTGAAGGGCAAGTGAGACAGCCGTACTGCTTTAGTCTGTCACCACGGCGATATCTGTAAATATGCACATCTCATTGTCGTAAGAGAACGGAACATGAAATGATTCCAGATGTCAGACGGTTCAAACCGCTGCTCATAGTGTGATCATGTAATGGAAGGTTTAGCCTGTTTAGTTTTTGCATTAGTAGCTATCGTAATATGAATGTTTAATCTGCCGTTTGTAATCTGGTTAGATTTATTTAATTGCACATTTGTAAACTAACATTTCTTTGCCAAAGAATCAGTTTTGGCATTATCAGCAAACGTCTGTACCTCACTATCTTCTAAGGAGTGGTTAGTGGCTGGTGTTTTGAGAAAATAGGTGTTTTGAGTTTCAGTGTAGTGAGCTCCTCCCTTCAGACAGATATAAGGCAGTGTCCAGCAGTAATCTGACCACAACTGAAGAAGCGGCTTGGACGAGCAGCCAAACGTCTCCACTCCTACAACTTTTTGTCCAGTTGACAGATTTAACTTTTTGCTTTTACTATTATCAGCAAACATTCGGTTTCAGTGCATTTTTCATACTTAATTGTGATTTTATTAAGTCCAGTATTGTTGCCTGGGATCCAGAACACACACTTCTTCAATACTTCACGAAGATGTGAGTGAATTTTTTCCGTTTTCAACTGAACAACAACAAACAAATCTGATTGAACGATCACGTTTGACCGGGCTTGAGACGCAGCGGAGGATGTGGGACCAGACTGATATCAATCTGTAGAAAAAATACAGAGAAATATCATTCTGGATTTGCCAGGCAACCAGTATTGTAATTATAACAATATAAAATAAGACAAACCTTCATTTGTCCCACAAAGGGGAAATAAGAACATGCAAAACCAAGATAAATATAAATCGCATAACTGAATTGTTCCTATAAATGCTGCTGCTAAACTCTTGCCACAATAACAGTAAAACCCTGTGACCTTAAGAGCAGACGCTGTGACATGTTTAACAACAGCTCTAGGACATTTAACTGGTCCCTCAGTTGCCATGGTAACACCATTGATTATAATTGCCGTAACATTTAGTTTCGCTTTTTTATCTGACTTCTAGAAATAGCATATAGGCCTGTAATGAACTGGCCTATATAGGTAATTTTTTTTTACCCTATTTTACCCTATTTTTGAAAGAAAAAAAAAACTCTCGGACGACCACACGGTAACGTATGTGGATAAATGGCATTTATTTATACCAGCGCTCATCATTTCCCTCTTGTTGTGACGGATCATTGCTATTCCCGGCTGGTCTATCTCTGTACTTGGAAAGATCTATCCCCCAGCAATATTTTGGCCATGTGTCACCACAGATTATACTGATACAAATCGAGAAGCGTTTTTTCATTTCTATTTAAGTTACATGCAAAACGAAAAGCCAGACCAGCCGTACGAAAAGACTAGTGCCGTGATTACTTGCGGGTTCCGTGGAAATTGGGTATTTAAAGGGACATTTTCAGACTTGATGATGTATAATGCGTGCTCTCATAAACAGTGACAGGACATCGTTCTCCATCACCAGACAGAAGCATCAGACGAGCCTCACCTGCCCTTTAAAGGATTTCAATTCCCCATGCATGATTCAGGAAGCCATTATTTCATCATAACTCTGCCTCAAACCACAAGACAGCTCCAGGAAGTGGGATACTGTGGATACTGCCTCCTAGATCTAACAAACACGTAGAACTATCAAAGACGTGACTGCGAGATGCAATATATGATTTTAACTTTTAATCTAATTCCATTTATTTTTGTACTGCTCAACAGCACAACAGTTGTCACCTTAAAGAGATTCACAAGAGTTGATTTAACCAACAGAGACACTTGGAAGCTCAAACAATGAAACAGTAATCAGTCACTAAAAGACAAGAACATTAAAGGTGCTGTATCTGATTCTTACATAAAAACATAACTATAACTCATTTTAAACCGTTTGCAGTGGTCCACAGTTATTCTCACTTTCCTAACGCATTATAGCAGCATAATTATTCACCATGATGAGTTCCTAAGTGTGTTTTTTTTTACTTTCCAGGATAATGCCAAAAACAACTAGCATGCTAACAGCACACCAGCACTACTTCCCAGTTCGGCAACAAGAAAAATGGTTTATAAGTAGATGCAGACGACACGTAATGATGTCTTTTTACCCAAAGATCTGCTTTTACAATATCTATACTTTGGAAAAACTAAATTTACTCATTTCGTGCCCCTTTAACATTAAAGTAACAGGGACCGAAACAGTATAATGTTTGGATTAGCTGTACTTACTGGGTCTGTGCTTTGATACTTTTTTTAGTAAGAACTATAAATGATAAATGGTCACATTTTTATATAGCTCTTTTCTTCCTTCAACCCACTCAAAGCACTTTACACCAGGGAACCACTCACCCATTCACACACACACTCACCCACTCGCACCAGTGACTCTGGGGGCACTGTTTTGCCCAAGAACACAACAACAGCGTTCATCTGTGGGAGCTGGAATCACACCACCAACCTGTGAGTCTACGTATCTGACCGCTGAACCAATGATGTTTATGTCGAGAGCGGGATTCAAACCCCCCTTCGGATCAGTGGACAAACGCTCTACCAACTGAGCCGCTGTCTCCCCCCATGTGCAGTAATTGCATAGATACCTAAGTATTAAGAATTTAGCAGTTGTATTACTGAATGTTGCAGTAAACTCCACTCTGCAGCCTGCAAGAAAAAACATAAAAGCAAAGAACTTTTAAAAGTACTTTGGTACTGAAATATCAGTTCACCTACTTTTCACAGATACGTCTTACTACAGATTTTGAGTACTTCTCCCGCCTTTGTATTTGCATCTAGCGTCTCCGTACACCATGTGTCCTTTGAATGAGCCTGAATAGCAGTGGTTAGTCCAGGACCTAATGCGTCTGACCTCCTTTTCCTAATGGAAGGCAGCCTTTTAGACTTACTCAGGGCTGAAATCACTTGTTCTGTCTCCAGTCCATCTCCCCCAAAACACAGTGCACTGGCGGGACTCTAACAACATACATGCCTGCCAGGGGTTTGAGCAGCGAGCGTGACCCGGGCCACTCCACAGTGAGCCGCCTCTGTGCCGTGAATACAGATGCTCACGGGTCTAAAGGGGCCACTTAGTGCTGCTCGGATTATATTTAAAGGGCCCATATTACGCTATTTTCTGATCTATGTTATAATGTTGTTTCCTCGTCACAAACAGACCTGGAGTTGTGTTTTGTTTCATTCACACACGTTTAACACACAAATTCTGCGTATTTAGGCGGTTTAGGAGTTCTTCTCTCGAACAGAAAACACTCTGTTCCACCTTGTGATGTCATGTGGTAATACAGGAAGTGCTTTACTGTGTTTTTAAACTCCACACACCTTCGCTAGAAACATTTGGATCATTTCAGCCCTGGAATTGCCGATCTCTACTGAGCTGAAGGTGAAAGGTAGCTGCTAACTTGACGTCAAAACTTAACATAAAAAATGACATCACAAGGTGGAACAGAGCATTTTGAGCTTTAGGAATGTAGACAGACTAATAATGCAGGATCGCTCAGACATGTGAATGAAACAAAACAACTCCAGGTAAAGTGTCATATTCAGTGCTTCTCTGTTTCATTTTAAAAACTGAATCCCGCCCTCTCCTGCTATTGGTCAGTCTGTGTCACGCTCGAAGTGATTGACAGGCAGTTTTAACAAATAACAGTGTGCACCCTCAGAAGAATTCGGTAGTTGCAGTTAACTTTAAAGGTGCTTTACTTAATTTTGACTGTCTTAAAAGTCCAGTTATTCCTCACTTACCTTACGCATTCCGAGCATCCTTGTTATTCACAGTGATGATTTTATAAGTGCTTTTCACAACTCTCAAGGACGGAGCGGAGTTTTGGAGCAAATGGCTCCAGCAAATGACTCCAGCAAATGACCTAAATCGTGCCCTCAAAAGTTAGAACTGTACGTTGATGCTGTTCGTCCCTGGCCCCTCTACTTTAAGTACGCTCTTTCACTCAGCCCTTCGTTTCATAACCGGCGATGAATTTAAAACCCATTCGCTGTCCACTCTATGAAAAAGCAGGTTGGCCCTCGCTATCTGTCAGACGAGAACAACACGTTAGAAAATGTATTTATAAGGCACTACTTGATAGACTGCCTGAATATCTCACTTGCTTTTTAAACTTTGATACGGGAACTTTTAATACAAGCTCTCATGATTGTCCACGTCTAAAAAACTGACTTTTGCGTCTCAAAAATGGAACACATTTCAAGGACAAAACCGGATAGACTGGCGCCACTAATGCACTTTAATCATCTGGAGATAAACTTTTAAAATCACATCTGCTTCTGCTTTTAATGTTTTAAATGGACCTGTGCAGTTCGCATTTGTTCTGTTTGTTTTTGTTGGTATTGTTCTGGATTTTAACAGGGCGCTCATGAAAAAGAGAGAGTGCTGCTCTCTTTGGCTCCCCCTGTATAAATAAAGATAAGTGAAAATGCAAACAGATGGCAGCGTCTTGCATGTTATTTTTAGACAAAATGTGAAACTTGACGAGCATTTTTTTTTATTTTTGTCCCTTTTTGTTATTAAAATGCAGCGCAAATACGTCCCAACCATCCAAAGCGTATCTAATGTTTACTGAGAGCGCTTCCATTCCAAAGTTTGCAGACTGTTTCCTCTCGAGTGCAGTGTGGGCCCGTTGTGCAGTAGCTGTCCTTGGCCTGTCATGTTTTATTTCGCTGCTCTGCTCAGATCATTAAGAGGGGATTGATGCTGCCTGTTCATTATACAGGAGCTAAATGGAACCACAATGAAAATGTGCCAGTCACTGTCACTCACCATTGCATTATTCCATTACTGCTTATCCGCAAAGAGCTCTTAAGTCAAATCATCGTACACAACCGCGGAGCTTCCCCACTTCCTATTTCCTGCTTCCTAATTCCCACCATAAATCTTTTACTAATCTATTACCTCTTATTTGCTGTTGTTCCACTTTGTTGCACTCTGCACCTTTAGAAGATATACTTTTAAAAACACATTAAAAATACATAGAGCTGTTAGGAGCAAGCAGGGATTTATTATGAGAGGGGAGAGGGGAGATTACTTTCGCCTCCCGGAGTGGGCTGTGGCTCGTGAACACAAGCACTGTAAAAAACTGCTGTGTCAGGGTTTAACAGCAGTACAAACAACTACTTTAATGATGATAAGTACTTGTAAATAGACGGTAAGGCACTGTTGGTCTGGTTTCTGTGTTTTGTTTATATTCGCGGGGAGACGGTGGCTCAGTTGGTTGGAGTGTTTGTCCACCTATGCGAAGGTTGGCAGTTCGAATCCCGCTCTCGACATAAACATCGTTGTATTTTAATAGATTCTTTTTTCAGACCAAGGTTTCAGTTTGTTTTGACGGTTTGACACTAGCGCTCTTCCTCAGCGGTCACGTGATGTTGCTGCGACGTGTCCGGTCAGCTGATTTAAACAGGTTTTGACGCTGACTTCCTACCGGTGGAGGCAGGACAACAGCGCCATCTGCAGCCCGACTTCTTCAGGACAGAATCGCAGGTGTGTGAGAGTAAAAATTCCCCCTCGTCCTGGTTTAAAGTCCCGTGGGCACGTTTCCGTATTTCTGTTGCCCCCAGTGACGATGTTTGTTGTCGTCTGTCCCACTGATCTTTGCTCCGTCCCAGTCCATAATGTGGTTCTCTCTTTTACAACGGTCACAAAAGGCCAAGAAGTCTAAACTGTCAGGTATGAAAACGAACTAAACATTGGTCTGAAAAAAGAATCTATTAAAATAAATTAGACCAGATGAACCTCATTGGACTATAAACATCAGAGAACCACTGACCCATAGGTTGGCGGTGTGATTCCAGCCCCCACAGATGAATGCTGTTGTTGTGTCTTTGGGCAAGACACTTAACCCCCTACACCCCCAGTGTTCTACGTCAGACTGTATAAAGAAGTGGACTAAGCGAGTGTGACGTCACCCACAGCGTTCGAAGGCTAGAGCAGTTATAGCGGCGAATTAGGAGGCAAGTTGCATATTTGGAATTCCGACCGTGAGTATTATAGCAACCAAAGAGCCAATCCGGAGCGAGGCTGTTGAAGGTAACACCCTTCTTAGCAACGCTGTCAATCAAACCTGTTGCTAACGCTAGCGGGAGCGACCTCGGGGAAAGAAGGCGCCTGATTCGTCTGTTATTAATGTTCATATCTTGATTTACGGACACAATAGTGAAATAAAAATACCAGGATCATGCAGAGCGGGTTAATACAAACATTTTAAGACAGAGCCAGAGTCGATGGAGCCGGAAGTGCGCCCATGCTCACTTCCTATTTGGAACATGGCGGCTAGCAGGTTAGCTATGTCCATTTATATATACAGTCTACGGTCTGCGTACACTGGTGTATGAATGTGTGTGTGAATGGGTGAGTGGTTCCTTGATGTAAAGCGAGTGCTTAGAAAGTGGAAATGTGCGATATAAAAATGTGGCCATTTAGCATACTTCTTTTATTATTCTTTGTTTTATGTTGCACGATTTTGCTGAAACACATTCCTAGTTTGTGAATTTTGCTCTCTGACAATAAAACTTTCTGATTATGATTTTGGGCATCACATATAACAGTGACTGCCTGTCTGGTAAAATTGATAGTATCATTTTAGAATTTTTACCAAGATTCTTTTACTGAATAGGACAGGACTCATTTAAAACACATTACAAGTCACATTTGGTTTTGCAAAATATTGTTGACGATTAGAAGCATCAAAATCTGTCAATCCTTGGCCAGAGCAAAACTACCCATTTCTGTGTGATGTACAAAATTGTTTTGCTTGGCAAATCCAGACTGATATCTCTCTGTATTTTTTACACAGACTGATATGAGTCTGGTCCCACGTCCCCCGTCGCGTCTCGAGCCCGGTCAAACGTGATCGTCCAATCAAATCTGTTTTTTTCAGTGACACATGTGAAACGAAGGACCTCACTGGTCACCTTATGATTTACAATAAAATCAAATTTATCTCACCTCAGATTAACAGAGTTTAGGCTTCGCTCATTGGTTCTGCAGAAATCCGCCATGTTTTTCAGCCCCACGTGATTTTTTTCCTTTATTTTTTACGATATGACAGACCCAGCGTGTCCCCAATTGGCTAATCCACCTGTCAGTCACGCCCATAACAGGGAGATTCACCGTTGACTAGACTCACACCTTCGTAAAGTATTGAAAAAATGTGTATTCTGGATCCCACGTTAAAAAAATTGTCATTATGTTCTCTCCAAATAACACTGTTTAGGCAAAAGTGAACAGGCTATTATTGAGAATGACTCATATCTGATTTTATTGTTCAGTTTCCTTCTAATCGAAATATATAATTACAGACATAACAGGGTCCAAAATGAATCTGAAAGCATAACGATGACAGCGTGTGACAAAGGCGACAGGAGCGGTAAAAGCATTACAGGCGACAGGTGCGATTGTGGCAGTGAACAGGGAGGATCTCAGGGTCACAGTGACTCCTCACTCACACACCTGCGCTGACAATAGCAGCTCTGCAAGTGCCAAAGAACACGCACACGCCAGCTTTCAATATTCAGCGTTTATTGGACCCAGAAGTGCAGCGGAGTTACAGTTTCTCAGTTACAATTACCTGGATTACTTTTTTGAAGAAACTGTATTTTTCAGAGGAGTTTTATCGCACTATACTTTTTTTTTTTTTTTTTTACTTTTACTTGAGTAGTTTTATTTTGAAGTAACAAAACTCTGAATATAAAGAAAAAAAATGGCTTACACTTTTGCTGTAAATGCGACTAAACTGCTAATTCTTTGTGGTAGCACTTCTGGTTAAGCGGGAACAAAAGTTGCAAGTAAAATCTGATATAAAGTAGGATGATCTATGTACAATGTTCTATGTTCATGTGACCAACAAGTCAACACTGCACCGATTCTCTGGAGGCTTTAAAACAGCTTTGGAGTCCTTATAGAACTTATTTGCTGGTAAGGTCAGCAGCTCCATGCAAAATAATACAACCCGAATGATGATGGTGTTGCCCACGGCAACGTCTGGAATAAGGTGATATATAGATATATTTTGGCATCAGTTCCATTTTAATAATTTATGTCGAGAAGTATGATTGTGATATAGATAATAAAAATAAACCCCAAATGATTTGCTTTCGACTAACAAAACATGTTAAATCAAAAAGGCAAGGTGGAGTTTTTTTTTTTGTTAAATTTTGGCTTCTACTCAAGGTTTTGGTCACTTTCCCACTGTAAACAAATCTAAGTGATTAATCTTGACAATATAAGACAAGTACAAAGTGTGTGTTTTCTTAGACCTTATCTGGGTTAGGGTTGGTTTGTGAATGAATTGACATTTTGTCAGGTTACATCATCTTAAAAGTGGTCAAAAGCTGTCCCTCACTTATCTTTTGTAAACCGAGCATCCTCATTCACCGCAATGAGTTTATAACTCCAGGTTACATCATCTTAAAATTAGCTTGAAATGGTTTGCAGTGGTCAAAAAACTGTCCCTCACTTATCTTTTGTAAACCTCATTCACCGCAATGAGTTTATAACTGATTTTCACAACTTTCACAGACCAGAGCGGAGTTTTGCTGTGATGGTAAAGCTAACAACAACTAGCATGCTAACGTCCACTTCCTGATCATCGGACATTAAAATGATTTATAATTATAGTGATGCAGACAGGACTCAACACAATATATCTGTCCTGGGGCTCAAATACATGGCAAAAATCAGGCACGAGCCCTTAAAGCGATCGCATATTGAAGTAGTACATTTTTGTCTATCCTACTGTCCTGGAATAGTGCAAGGCCAGCGGATCTATACCTCCTTTGACTTCTTGGACTCCTCGGCATCCAAAAGTCTAGAGACTTGGCATCACAGACCAACTCACGTTTCAATTATTCCCTCCACTGTAGTGCCGAGTCATCGCTTAGACAAGTTTTTACCATCGGCCAAGATTGCTTTTGGGACAGGGATGCAATATGGTCCAGGGCAATCTATCCTTGTGTCAATATGTCAAAACACTAGCATTCTTTTTCTTATAATCTTGCTGATTGTTAGTGCTAAACTCTCTCGCCACACTCCATTTGCTTCGCAGTATAGACTTTGCCAAAAGCTTGTTATCCCCGTGATGAATCGAATACTGGGCATATTGAAAATGGGTATTATGCCACCGCGTCTAGTCCTAAATGTGTTATCTATGGCTCATTTAAAAGTTTAGCGCATTGAAGCAAACTAACTCCTATCCCATTGTGAGAAAGTTAGGGAAACCACGTGCTGCTTTTGTCTATAGTCTCGCGAAGGATCAGACAAGATCAGTTTGTCCCACAGCTCAGTTTGAATGTGTTTTCTTTGACTAAGAATACTACTGCTGGTTTTGCGCAATGAATGATGCTGGTGATTTTGGTTTCTCCAAAATTTGTAGTGACACCATTTGTGAGAGGGATCTGGCTGAAGACCTCCACCCAGAGGACCCTCACGTGACTCACCTCCATCCACAGGCTCTTAAAAGTAAACAAACAGCAGCCATGCCAAAAGACGGCCAAAGTCCACTGTTTCTTGACCAAATCTGACATAGTTTACACTAAAGACGAGCCCAAACACTGTTCTTAACCTTAACCATCACCGATTTGTGCCTCATCTTAACCAGACACAGAGCCTACGGCAACGTCTTCATGGAAAAACTACATTTAATATGCATTTGCTATTTACACCCTTGTAGCATTTATGCAGATCTATGCTGGCAGTTAAGTTTTTGTTGTGACATGTTTTAAACTGCTAATTAACCAACACAAGCAGAGACGACATGAAGCTAGTTCATTTGAAACTAGAAATGAAATCTTTTGGTGATTAAATGTGCTTGAAGTGTTTTGCTCTAAACTATTTTAAATGAGCTTCATCACTTTCAATAGACAATGAACCAACAGCTGATAGAAAGTGTCATTAAGTCATTTATATATCGGAAACTAGTGAAAAATGGTGAGGGACCAGTGGGTGGAGGTGCATCCATGTACTGCTCTTGTATGAAAAACAAGATCAGTTTATTCTACAGCCCAATTTGAATGTGTATTTTTTGAGTAAGGATCCTAATACCTGTTTTGTGCAATGAACGATATTGATATTTTGGTTTCTTCTTCCGAAACACAGAGCTTTACATTACAATTAAACTGACTAAACCAAGGCACATTGGCAGAGTGGTTAGTACCGATTAATAGGGCAGTTATACTTATGTATCTAAAGGTATTAAACCTGTTTTTACTGTGTTAAAACGTGAAAAATGACTTAATTTTAAATGTTTCCCAGTGGCTCAAAGTTATTCCTCACGTATCCTAATTATTCACAGTGATGAGTTTATAAGTGCGTTTCAAATTCTCAGAGACTAGTGTGGAGTTTGCCGTGAGGGTCCAGCTAACAACAACTAGCATGCTACTGAACACTTCCTGATTATCGGACAATAAAACACTTTCTAATTAGATGCAGTCAGCACATAGCAAACTTATTGTGACCTAAAGAGGCACAATATATCTGTACTGGGGCAAGACGAATTTTGTTCAGATACATGGGGGGAAAATAGGTTACACACCGTTTAATTTGTTTATTCTTTCTTATTCGTTATTTACTGTTACTGACTGACTATGGGCTCTTTCAGGCTTATTCCAGTTTGTTCCTGGTTTGAGCCCAGTTTAATCCTAATGTAAAATTGGTTTGGACTCTCTCGGGAGAACACATGAGATTCTAGCAACTCATAACCGATTTTTGACAGAAATAATTTTCAACGCCCTCTTATCTAAAATAAACCTGGCTCTGTGCACTTCTCTTTACAACGTGACTGCAAGAGTATAGGCTACACCGCAAACCGCTTAGGCCGATATTTCCCAACAGTATTTATGGTTGTTCGTTTCCCCCATGTTGCTATAGTAACATTTGCATCCTCCAAAACCCATCCAAGGCATCGTTCTCCGTCCAACCTCACTACTCCATCACTGAAATAGTTATTGAGGGCATCTATCGAGTCCAGCGGTGGGTAAGAGTAATCGCTCTTTAATTATAAATTGTGTTTTTAATCATCGCCGGCTGGCACTCACTCGAGCTCTCTAATTGCTTTATCCCCATAGGCATCTCTATTCACACTGAGCTTATTCAGTATAACCCATGTACTGGCCTGACCCGTCGTATTTCTTCCGTTGTTTTTCAGAGCTCACCTTCACTTGGATCTTCAACCACTACCCCTCCTTCGTCACCCAGGACACGCGCCGCTTCGTGTCGCAGAAGACGGGGAATCTGTACATCGCCAAAGTGGAGCCGTCCGACGTGGGCAACTACACCTGCGTGGTCACCAACACCGTCACCAAGACCAGCGTCCAAGGCCCGCCCACTCCGCTCATACTCAGGGTGGATGGTAGGAGAGCGTTTTGTTCATATCACAGACTGTATATATAAATGGACATGCATAGCTAACGCACTAGCCACCATGCTCCAAATAGGAAGTGAGCATGGACGCGCTTCCAGCTCCATCGACTCTAGCTTCAATTCACTTATATTGAAAAATTGTCGTCCCTCTCTCTGTAACTGCTGCAGTGAGCCTCGTTATTTTGGTCTTAAAATGTTCATATTTACCCGCTCTACATGATCCTGGTGTTTTTGTTGCACTATTTTGTCCGTGATTCAAGATATGAACATTAATAACAGTCAAATCAGGCGCCTCCTTTCCTCGAGGTCGCTCCCGCTAGCGTTAGCAACAGGTTTGATTGACAGCGTTGCTAAGCGCCTGCTAAACCAGCCGTGCAGGCGGGAAGGGGCGTTACATTCAACAGCCTCGCTCCGGATTGGCTGTTTGGTTGCTATGATAGTCGCGGTCGGAATTCCAAAATTGGAACTCAGCTCCAAATTCACCCCTGTAACTGCTCTAGCGTCAATGAGCTTCATTTGACTGGAACCGAACGCTGTGGGTGACGTCACACTCACTTAGTCCATTTCTTTATACAGTCTATGGTTGATATACACTACACCAAAAAAAAAAGGGCACACACTGTAATATTTCATGGGACACTTTTAGCTTTGATTACGGCATTCGCTGTGGCATTGTTTCGATGCTTCTGCAATGTCACAAGATTTATGTCCATCCAGTGTTGCATTAATTTTTTAAGATCTTGCATTGATGATGATAGAGTCTGACGCTGCACAAAGCCTTCTCCAGCACATCCCAAAGATTCTCAATGGGGTTAAGGTCTGGACTCTGTGGTGGC
>KN471228.1:19795-33032 GCA_000787095.1 Periophthalmodon schlosseri
GGAAGAACAATCCATTGATGGAATAACCTTGGTCATCAGTATATTCAGGTGGTCAGCTGACCTCATTCTCTGAGCACAGACTGTTGCTGAACCTAGACCTGACCAACTGCAGCAACCCCAACCTATTTGCGTAGTTAAATCCAGGTGGCGACTTTTTTTTTTGACCAGGCAGTGTATTTGGTACTGCTTCAGATTAGAGGAGGGATATACTGTATGCAAAGTAAGATTATCAAGTACATTGTCTATAATTAAGAGTACCTCAAAAGAGACCAAAACATTTCATGTGATAAAGGGTTTCAACTTTTGCGATGCTCCTTGTAACTTCACACAGGAACTTGCAGACAGTATTCTAAACCTGACATGAAGAGACACAGATACAACACACAACGTGGAACCGGAAATCCATCACACAATATAAATATTTATATGTTAGACATTTGAAAAAGGATGTTTTAAGCTTTAAAGTAGTAACAGCATTTGTGAGATCGATCTGGCTGCGGACCTCCACCCAGAGGACCCTCATGTGACTCACCTCCATCCACAGGTCCCTGAAAGTAAACAAAACAGCAGTGATGACAAAAGATCGCCAAAGTCCACTGTGTCCTGGCCGCTGTTGACATAGTTTGACACTAAAGACAAGACAAAACTCTTTTCCTAACCTTAACCATCACCGATTTGTGCCTCATCTTAAGCAGACACAGCCTACGGCAACACATTCATGGACAAACTACATCTAATATGCATTTGCTATTTTATATTTTACCATTGTAGCATTTATGTAGACCTATGTTGACAGTTAAAGATCTGTTTCTGTTTGTGACATGTTTTAAACTGTTAATTAACCAACACAAGTAATTAAACTATTTGAAATGAGCTTTATCACTTTTAATAAACAATGAACCAACAGCTGATAGAAAGTGTCATTAAGTCATTTATATATCGGAAACTAATGACAAACAGTGAGGGACGTGGGTGGAGGTGCATCCTGCTGGAGGTGCATCCCGCTGGAGGTGCATCCTGATGGAGGTGCATCCTGGAGGAGGTGCATCCTGGAGGAGGTGCATCCTGATGGAGGTGCATCCTGGAGGAGGTGCATCCTGATGGAGGTCTACAGGGTGGGGTCCTCTGGGTGGGGGTCTGCAGCCAGACTCTCTTGGTGTTTGTAGATAGATGGATGGATGGATAAATAAATAGATAGATACAGTAGATATGATAGATAGATAGATAAATAAATAGATAGATAGATAAATAACAGTACATAGATAGATAGATAGATAGATAGATACAGTAGCTAAATGCAATAGTTAGATAGATGGATACAGTAGATAGATAGATAGATAGATAGACAGATAGACAGATAAAGAGATAGGTAGATACAGTAGATAGATAGATAGATGCAATAGATAGATAGATAGATAGATAGATAGATAGATAGATAGACAGAGAAATAGCGAGATAGATAGACACATAAAGAGATAGGTAGATACAGTAGATAGATAAATAGATACAGTAGACAGATAGATAGATAGATAGACAGATAGATAGATACAGTAGATAGATAGATAGATAGATAGATAGATAGATGCAATAAATAGATAGGTACAGTAGATAGATTAGATAGATGAACAGATATATAGATAGATAGACAGATACAGTAGATGGATAGATACAGTAGACAGACAGATGGATAGATAGATAGATACAATAGATAGATAGATATTGAAAGAGACAGAAAGAGGTCCAATTATAACGTCCTTTGTCCTTTGAGTGGACACACCTCAGATTTCCAGCTTCTTACAGATGTAACAGTACCTTTATTTAGTTGTGACCTGGCTGAACACAGTCAGAGCCCTACATGGTCTCATTAGTCTGCACCATATTTACACTCACTGAAACAGCCGGCGCTAAGAAATGAAAGAAAACATTCGTCTTATTATATTTGAAAGAGGAGAAATAAGTGTGTGTGTGTGGCTCTGCTCCTCCGTCATTCAAAGAGATGGAGTCTGGGCTTAAACAATACCATCACATCACATCATCAAAGTTCACTTTCAACTTTATCTAACGCTACATTGCAAAGAAAGTCAAAGAAATAGAATTACAGAGTTAAGACGCTGCGAATCACTGGCAATAATTGCAATCTTCTGATGCTCAGTGTGAGAATGTGACGGGGGAGTTCATTTGATACAGATGGACTTATCTCAACAAATTATGATTCATATGTTTTTACTTGGACAATGGCTAATGATAATAAGATGCAATGGAGGTCTTTTGTTTGTTATTTATTTTACAGGAAGTTCTGGGCAAAAAGTACATGTATCTGTTATAAATAAATGTGTCAACACCATTGTAAGATCCAGTTATATTTTTGTATTTGTTGATTTTACATTTTTTCACAATAAATTAGCAACTGAAAAAAATCCTGACGATGATTAAACTCAAATTTAAAGGGCCCATATTACGCTATTTTCTGATCTATGTTATAATGTTGTTTCCTCATCACAAACAGACCTGGAGTTGTGTTTTGTTTTATTCACAAACCCTGCATATTTAGGCTGAGTTCTTCTTTCAAACCGAAAACACTCTGTTCCACCTTGTGATGTCATCATGTGGCAATACAGGAAGTGCTCCAATGTGTTTTTAAACTCCACACGCCTTCACTAAAATCGTTTGGATAATTTCAGCCCTGGAATTGCCAGTCACTACTGAACTAAAGGTAAAAGGTAGATGTTAACTTGAAAACTACCGCTTCATGACATCACAAGGTGGAATAGAGCATTTTGGAGATGTAGACAGTAGTGTGAATGAAACAGACATCACAAGTGGAATAGAGCATTTTGGAGATGTAGACAGTAGTGTGAATGAAACAAAACACAACTCCAGGTGTGTTTTTGATGAGGTAACAATATTCTAACATCACTTAAATCTCACAATAATCAATTTTGTGTGATGTAGGACCTTTAAATTCATTCTACTATTTTGACATCCCTGTTGAACTACTACCTCAAACTCTAACCCGTTTTAATCTTTTTTTCTCCCGTCTATGCTAACGTGCAGGTGTGATGGGCGAGTACGAGCCAAAGATCGAGGTGCAGTTTCCGGAGGTGGTCCCTGTCGCCAAGAGCTCCACCGTCAAACTGGAGTGTTTCGCTCTGGGGAAGTATGTCCCTCTGTGGAACTTTATAGCACAACAACATCAGATTCTGTTTACTTCTACCACCAAACTCCTCCGTCATTTGACATTTAAATGACTTGTATATTCACGGTTATGCAAGAGGCCTTTAAGAGGGAACCTGATTAATTACACAGCTGAATATCTATACATGAGTTAAATGTCTTTCGTTTCCAATATTTATCTGGCTTTGAAAAGTTTTGTCAAAATTAGATTTATTGAGTTGGTCTAGACTGTGGTTCATGTCTCAAGGTTGTTTCTGATTGGTTTCCATATTATTCAAAGAAACGTAGGCTGACGGTAACAAATTTGTTACCCGCTCTGCATGATCCTGGTATTTTTGTTTCGCTATTTTGTCTGTAACTCAGACAAAATAAGACATTAATAAGAGACAAATCAGGCGCCTTCTTTCCCAGAGGTCGCTCCCGCTAGCGTTAGCAACAGGTTTGATTGACAGCGTTGCTAAGCGCCCGCTCCCTGCTAAACCAGCGGTGCGGTTGAGAAGAGGCGTTACCTTCAACAGCCTCGCTCTGGATTGGCTCTTTGTTTTGTTTGCTTGTTCGATACTCGTGGAATATCATATAAATTCGCGCTTATAACTGCTCCAGCCTCGATGAGCTACATTCACACTCACTTTGTCCACTTCTTTATTCAGTCTGTGGGTCCATAGCAAAAACATGGTTGAGTTCTGTCAACTGGACAAAGCTTTTAAAAGTGAATACGTTTCGCCACTTATCCAAGTACCTTCTTCAGTTCTGACACAGCTCTTATAAGGGACTGGCTTAAATATCTCTCTGAAGGGAGGAGCTAACTAAACTGAAACTAAAAACGGCTAAATATGACCTAGGGTAGTTTCAACGGACAATACTCTTTACTGCAAACGACTAGGATGCGTTAGTTTCACTGCAGTTAAATCCTTTCTTATCAGTCACTTACCAGAGCTACGTCAGAACCGAAGAAGCTATTTGGATGAGTGACGAAATGCATCTACTCACAAAACAACTTTGTCCAGTTGACGGAACTCAAACTTGTTTTGCTTTTGCCAGTTTAGTCCTGGTTTAGTTCCAGATGTTGTTTTTTTTTGTTGTGTATATATCTGCATTTATCGTTTAATATTTAACTCAACCTTCATTCAAACCCATTATGTTCATGTTGTTTTTTAATGTGCTGATTTTGTTTTTTCCCAGTCCTGTGCCGACCATCAGCTGGAGGAGAGTGGACGGAGCCACTTTTGGGCGTAAAGTGGATGTAAACAAAGCGAGCGGCGTGTTGGAGATCCCATACTTTCAACAGGAAGACGCCGGAGTCTATGAATGTACAGCGGAGAACAGCAGAGGCAGGAACTCGGTACAAGGCAAACTCTCTTTCTATGGTGAGTGGGAAGGAGCTTTCTACTCACTTTGATATCTCTCTACTTTGTGTTTCTATGTTGCTAGTCTCATGAACAAAAATAACTTGTGCCGTTAACCTTTCAATCTTGTACAGAACAGATCTTGTACATTTATAGTGCTTTCCTAAGTACTCGGCCCACTTGCCAAGTTTCAAACGTGTAACTCTGTGAATATCTTGCGGTATAGATTTTCAGTTTGGCGCTGATAATAATGTGTTTGGTTGTTTTCTGTAGCACTTTCTTTGTCAGTGGTTCGGCGAGAACCTGTCAATACTGAAAGTGAAAGTATTAATAATCTCAATAGCTCAAACGTAGCTTTATTTGTCGTATATTTTGCTACTGAAAGCAGTGCCAATTACGCACATTTCAAAATACATTTCTGCGTTAAAGGTGCGCTGCTGACGTCACCGTGACTTGTTTCCATGGAGATGCGATTTAGTTAGAAAGTCCCAAAGTAAGGCTAAAGCATTACTTATAGTTCAGGTCCAACTCACAGTAGGAATTAAATGTTCATGGTCACATTTATTTATATAGCGCTTTTCCACCTTCAGGCACTCAAGGCACTTACAAGGAACCACTCACTCGCACACACATTCACACACCAGTGTACGCAGACACTACGGGTGAGGCGGGTTAAGCGTCTTGCCCAAAAACACAACGACAGCATTCATCTGTGGGAGGTTGAATCGCAGAGCTGTGGATCTGACCGCTCAACCAATGATTCTTATGTTGAGAGCGGGATTCGAACCACCAATCTTCAGATCAGTCGACAAACACTCAACCCAACTGGGCTAATGTTGCCCTGTGGTGTTTTTGTAGGTATTTTGAGCAACATAAACACCCATAACTGAATAAATGTATATAAATGTTCACATAAACTTGTTGAAGACTACTGTAGAACATTCCAGGTAAAGCAATCTCCATGGAGACAAGCAGGTGGCAAACCCGCCGCTAGAAAAGTTACGTAGTGCACATTTAACGAGTTCACTTCATCATGCAAGTAACTAGGCCTGTGAGTTTTATTTTCATCTCCAGTTTGTCCTGGGGTATTTTATTTCAAGGTGCACACAATTAGCTTAAGTAGGGTTGTTATAAATGAATAAGAAGTGCTGAACAGTTACTGCTAAAACGTTGCAGAAAGTGGTTTGTAAAGCATATTTTGTACAGTTAAAGTTCTTTGCCCAAACCGCCGCCCTGCAGTCCTCTTTCCGGTAGCGCTAGTGACTGACCATCTCGGTGGACTGGAAGCCGGACTTGGCTCTGGTTTCAGTGCTCTTGTAACAAAAGAATTTATTTGTTGCAGCATCTTGAGGCTTTTATTGGAAACCATAAATAACCGCATCATATCACACTCTAGTTACAAATCAGACCATTAGTCGTATACTTCATCTTTGACAAGGGCCTTTATTATGCTAGCGGCTAACACGCTACTACACAGATTTACACCACCTTTCAGCCAAGCATGATTTTTCACCGGCCTTATAGCCTACATTCTCTGAAAAGCTGTTAATATGCTTTGATGAAGGATTTTAATGGTTTCTGCTCCTATTATTTTGTACTTTATGCATTTATGATGTGTGCCCAGCAGGCCCTGTAGGGAAGTACTTGACTCAAATCATCAAATCACGATTTCTCCTTTCCAGCGAAGGAGGGAGGGAGCCTTTGATATGATAATACATTTTTGCAGCACCTGTGGGTAAGATGAAATGCAAGCGCTATAGGCCAGGCAGACCGGCGGATTAAACATGCTTTAGCTTCGAGAGTAACGTCTGTTCTTATAGCGGGAGCAGCTCGGAGCAGCTCGGAGCCCACAGGAGCAGGACCAATAAAACAAAAGCCAGGGATAATTGTAGTAATTTCACTATAGCGGCTGCCCTCTGTGGTCCAATTCTGGCGAACATTCAGACTGGATTTGAATTGTTCACGGCACTTAAAGCTGAAAGATATTCTGACTTAGAAGCAGGGGATTTCCGTGTAGTTCCGAAAGAGCCAATATCTCCGAGCAGCAAAGAAGATAAGAAGACTATATTTCCCCCACTATAGAGTCATACAGTCTAGTTATGATACAATTCGAAAATTATTATGTTCAATAGTTTTGCTTCTTGAAAACAAGCTCTCCAGACTCGGTCAACCTCCAGTCGTCTCTCATTAACGTAATAAATGAGCTGGAAAATCTGAAGAAGGGATAAAAATTCAGAAACAGTTTGTATTTGTACAAACCAATCCAGTCAACACGCTGTTGAGGCAACACAAGCCCTCTGTTAAATGGCTTCAGAAAATTGACCAAATGTTTTGCTTGAAAAAAACATGTTTTCGAAAATGATTCATATTTGGTGGGATAAGGATGGAAAACTGAAAAATAACCGTCTGTAGTGGTTTGCGGTTTCGTCTTTTCTTGTGATGTGCCTGGATGGTGATGATGATGATGATGATGATGCCTGTTGTTGGTACTCATTGATGAAACACTTGTTTTCATATTATCATATTTTCAGGTTAAGATTCACATTCATGAAACCGTGTTTTGAAAAATTGTGGTCATTTTCCAAGTTCGCCAAGGTTACAGAAACAAATTTCCCATTCATTTTGCCAAGATAATATTAATAGGCGCGACAGAGGCTAACCAGCTATGTTATCACACAATTATTTTCAATCCGCAAACCCATTTCAAACTAAAACAAAGCATTGTTTAATAGCTTACCCAGGTTAACCAGGTTCATTTCAGTGCATAAAGTTAAGCCTGATAGCTCTTTAAGAATATTTTTTAAAGTTTAGCAAAAGTACTCCATTCCCCAGGCTGGCGCTAAAACACCTCTCCCTTTGCACAAGCAGGTTGGATCAGCTTGGACACAGTTCAGAGGAGGTCAGATGTTGTACAACTGTGAAACACAACTAACAAGTTATCCTGGAACTCAAATTGAGCAACGAGGGACCGCAGTCTGAAGCGGGTCCCTTTAGGTAGTCCAAACGTTGAGTGTCCTAGTTCCACGGCTTATCTGCACCGCTGCCGTGCGCGAGTCAAGACGCCGCATACAAGATTTAGGTCCTGTCCCCTCCTCCCCGAGCCGCGCAGACATTCGGGCCAGCTGCCAGGTGATAAAAATCTGTAATCTCATTTTAAACTGCCATAGATGGGAGCTGGTGGGACATCTATCAAGAACAGAAACCAACAGCAGAATCGATAAAGAGGATGTGGCTTGCGACGCTCATCCAAAACCGCTCTGGAACAACGAGGGGCGGGCCATACGGCGGTACGGTCGATTCCCCGCCTAATTGTCCTTCTGTATTTCAGTAGATATATTAAATTAGTTCATGTGTCGTGCACTTGACTGCGTTTGAATGGGCCGGATCAGGGTCACTTTGTATAGGGGCCATACAGAGGCTTTATTATGTTATCTGCAGTGGCCTCATTTGTAATGGAGCAAACGGCTGCGTTGTGTTGTTTGACATTTTAAAGCTGTTCCGAAGATCTAAATGTCATTGAATGGAAATAGATTATGCTATATTTTATGGGAAGGTATTTCAAAATGTTGTCTTAAAAGTGTACCAGATTTTTCCAGAAGGTTTGCAGTGGTCCATAGTTGTTCCTCACTTACCTTATGCATCTTAGTTATTCACCGCAATGAGTTTATAAGCGCTTTTCGACTTTTAGAGGCCACAGCACAGTTTGCATTCATGGTAAACCTAAAGACAACAAACATGCTAACCACGCACTTCCTGATAACAATTAAAGTGTCCTGCTGCAGTTTTAAAGGGCACATATTACGCTAGTTTCTGATCTATGTCATAATGTTCCTCATCACAAACAGACCTGGAGTTGTGTTTTTTTTCATTCACACATGTTTAACACACAAACCCTTCTCTCAAACAGGAAACACTCTGTTCCACCTTGTGATGTCATGTGGTAATACAGGAAGTGCGTCACTGTGTTTTTAAACTCCACACACCTTCACTAGAATCATTTGCGTGATTTAAGCCCTGGAATTGCCGATCTCTACTGAACTGAAGGTAAAATGCAGCTGTCAACTTCAAAACTACCACCTCATGACATCACAAGGTGGAACAGAGCATTTTGAGCTTTGAAGATGTAGACAGACTGATTTGGAACAGAGATTTTGAGCTTTGAAGATGTAGACAGACTGATTATAAAGTGTCACTCAAACATGTGTGAATGAATCAAAACACAACTCCGGGTATGTTTTTGAGCAGGAAACAACATTCTAACATGACTTAAAGCCTGTAGGAGCTTCAAAGTTCATCGTTTAAAGTCATCACCGCTTGTGTATTGTAGATTTATTGGATTTAGCAAGTTTACAGTAACATGGGTCCACAAAACTAGTGCTTTTGTGTCTGGAGTGAAGTATCAGTGGTAAACCGAAGAAACGATGCACTTGGGTCATTACGACAGCTGTTGAGGTCTGAAGAGACTTGTTACTGTCACAATGGCATTATATTGTCAGGGTTTTTGAGGAGAAAGTTTTATATTGGAGGTGAAGGCACTGCCTTCATAAATCTTTTTCTTGTTGTAAAATGACAGTAATGGGCTGATCACATGTTTGGCCCTGTCTTCTTGATGATGTTAATATTTGAATATGGAAATGAATCAAATGCTTCATCATACAGCCCTATTCTTCCCAGTTTGTCTGAGTTAAAATGCTCTTTGACTGAGTCAGACAGGACTTAAGGCAGAGCACGGCGCTGTGTTACTAAAGATAGAGCGTACGCTGAGAAATCGTCAGCAGGAGACCCTCATTTATTGTTGCTGCATTTTTAGCTTCCAGACATTTTTCTAAAGGTTTAACAAGGACACTTCTCTGAGCAGCATCTGACAAAAGCACGTAATGAACACAGCTCCTGACGACGTTTTAATCCCACCTTCAAGAGCAGCGAGTGATTTAAAGAGCATCTCTCCGGTGTTCATTGGACCTGGTTTGTTTTGGATGTAATTGGGGTATCTATTCAGGGTCAACAACATAATGAGTCCTAACCCAGTCTGTCAGATATGTGTGGTTAATGTGATGTCTCGCCACTGATTAATGCTTTATTATCGGGGAGTAGATAAACATCAGGGTTAGCAGTGAGGTTATGGTATACAACAGGGGTTCTTCACCTTTTTCACCATGGAGCCTGGCGTTTTCTGTAAAATGTAGCTGTAAATGTAATATATTCTTCTGATTTCGCGGCCCTTAGGTGGCTGCTTGTGCCCCTATGTTTAAGAATCACTGGTAGACAACATTAATTCTTACTCCCAGGCAACACAAACCAAATGTGAAAGTCCGTACTTGTATTGGTAATTAGGCTCTATGGCTTAGGATTAATATGTTGTCCTGAACCAGTCTCATACAATATGGCTTTCTGCTTCCTCTGTACTACAAACCTTTGTGTAAACTAAAAAGCACACTAGCTAACCCACTGTGCCTCAAAGCTAACAGTCACTTTTATTAAAATTGGAAAACAAAATAAACAACCTCTTAAAATTCTAATTAAGTAAAATAAAGACTACCCAATTATTTTTATATCTAGAACGTCAGTTTGTGGTGTTGTTTTCATATTTATTAAGCCTCAAAATTAGCATTAGCATTAGCATTGAGACACAAACATCTCTTTCTAAACACAGAAGTGTATTTATTTATTTGTGTAGTTTTTAACATGTTGTCAGTGACATCCCCCGCAGCTCCCTGTCCACTGCCTGATCTTTAAATATTTATTCATTTTAGCCTGACTCTGCAAAAACCTCATAGAGATTGATACAATTGGACAGAAAGTAGTGTCGCTAACAGTGAGGTTGCCGAGCCAATTCAATTAAACCTTAAATTACAGTTTTCTGCAAACAAGCCTTAACAAAACAAGGTGAAATTGCTTCAAATTATGGAAAAAACGTTGAGATATTTTGGCATCATTTGAGCTAACTACATGAAACATGAAGAAAGGCTTAATTTGTAATGAACAAATATAGTATATTCAGAATTATTCAAGCTTCGTGACCATTTGATTAATGCCCTAACTCATAACTTTAATCCCTTTATTAGCCATGCTGTATTATAAAAGCTATAAAAAGTGTAGTTATTACATAGAGTGCATATATATATGTATATAAATGGACATAGCTAACCCGCTAGCCGCCTCGTTTCAAATAGGAAGTGAGCGTGGGTGCGGTTCCCACTCGGCTCTGGCTCCAATTCACTTTCTATTGAAAAACTGACGCCTCTCTCTCCATAACTGCTGCTAAAATCTTCGTATTACTCCGCTCTACATGATCCTGGTGCTTTTATTGCGCCATTTTGTCCGTAAATCAAGATATCAACATTAATAACAGACCAATGAGGCGCCTTCTTTCCCCGAGGTCGCTCCCACTAGCGTTAGCAACAGGTTTAATTGACAGCGTTGCTAAGCGCCTGCTCCCTGCTAAACCAGCGGTGTGGGCAGGAAGGGGCGTTACCTTCAACAGCCTCGCTCCGGATTGGCTCTTTGGTTGCTATGATACTCGCGGTTTGAATTCCAAATATGGAACTCGGCTCCTAATTCGCCCTATAACTGCTCTAGCCTCTACAAGCTTCATTTGGCTGGAGCCGAACGCTGTGGGTGACGTCGCAGTCCCTTAGTCTACTTCTTTAGACAGTCTATGAGTTATTATAAAGTGTTACCGACATTTTCAAATATCAAACACAGCATCAACATTCCATAGCATTTGTGAATGAAAAGTGCAACGTATTTTCACTTTGTCTTGCCATAAACCTTAGACTGATTCCCAGACTTCGGGTTGAATTTACGCATAAACAAAATATTTCCAGAGGTGCTTGCTTGTTACAATGGCAGAAACAACAGTGACAAGCAAGTGTCTGCCTCCCCTTGACCCTGACACGGAGTTATTATTTATGGCTCTGCTCCCTAAGCTCCATAAATCTTCAGTGAATGTCGCCACAGATAAGGCGCTAGTCGTTACCGTGGCACCAGGACCACCACCATAAATAAACCAGCCTTTTCTCTATGGATTTCTGAAGACAACGGGGAATAAAAATGTCTTATTAGCCTCTTCGAGAATTACAACCCTCTGCCTGTAAAATACGAGAACGGCGTTTAAGGTCATTCATACAAATCCCCCACGTTTTTGAACTTTTAGCCTAATCAAGAATTCAATATTGATCGTTGCTTGTAGTGTAATGTTATTTATTTTTTCTGTTAAGGGTCAGAATAAGGTTAATTTGAAGTAGATTTAGAAATATAGCCTCTAAGGTCTTTTTTAATGAAGTAATCGACTGCTCGGATGATTCATCGATTTGGTTTTAAAAGGTTGTGAGCTGATCAGGTATGTTATCGTAGAACAACTGTAAAATAGCGTTTATGTTTTGTGGTTTCCAGCTCCACCTCATCTGACCGAGAAGCCCCAGGATGTGCAGAGGACCATCGATGACACGCTGGTGTGGGATTGTAAAGCCAGTGCCAAGCCCAAACCCTCGTACAGGTGGTTAAAGAACGGAGAAGCTTTGGACCCCATGGAGGTAAGAGAAGGATGGGAAATGTTTTTGTAACGTTTCAGGTGTGGGGTCTGCAGTTTTCTCGTGTCCATCGTAGACTGTATATATAAATGGACATGGCTAACTGCTAACCGCCGCGCTCTCTGTATCTGCTGCTGTCAGACTCGTCATTTTGGTCTTAAATGTTCGTATTAACCCGCTCTACATGATCCTGGTGTTTTTATTTTGCTATTGTGTCCGTAACTCAAGATATAAACATTAATAACAGACAAATCAGGCGCCTTCTTTTCCCTTTCCCTCTAGCGTTAGCAGCAGGTTTGATTGACAGCGTTGCTAAGCTAAGGGAAGGGACGTTACCTTCAGTAGTCTCCCTCACACTCCCTTAGTCCACTTCTTTATGCAGTCTGTGCAGTCCATGGAGATGTTGTCCTTGAATGCTTCACATAACAGCATCAAACGTGTCTATCACTTATTCAATTACAGGTGCGTAATATAATAAATAAAGAAACAAATAAACCTCTTAACAGATCCGACCTGGTAGTTCCGCTTATAGATAAGTTTAATGCCATACTTAAGAACATTGCAGGCATTACAGTAACATCTTCATGGAGACAAGCAGGTGTAGACCCTTCCCTTTTATGGTGCTCATTAATATGAGGAAACAAAACACAGTGAGTCTTTTACATGAACATGACCTACATACAAAACAGTGAAACAAGCCCCAGAAAGAACTGAGGAGGAACAAAAGAGGGACACTGCATCAGGTATTTTAGTGCAAATTGAGTTTTTTTCTTCAACTAGGTAATTGGTTTTCAATGAATCTGTAATGCTAGTTCGTTTGTGCTACGTGCAAAGTGTTTTTGTTTCTTGGCAATGAGCAATTATTATATTCAGTTTGCAACATACAGGGAATGTACAAACCACATTTCAAAAGAGTGGTACTTTTCACCTCAAATAACTTTTCTGCATATAAAGTTTCTCAGCATGAGTTAGTCACAAACTGTGTTCACTTTTCTGTGTATTTCGTTGGTGGAATGTTACATATTGGCAATGGGACTTGTTTAACCGTTGAACTGTGCACGTGCTCCGATCCATTCACGCTCCTTTCTACAATCTTGACCAGATAATTGTAAAGAACAAGTTAATGTTCCGTCTCGTGCTTCAGTAGTGTTCCTGTTGGTAAAAACATGTCAACATATTTCCTGC
>JACM01010049.1:0-34475 GCA_000787095.1 Periophthalmodon schlosseri
ATGACCGAATAAAATAAACTAAATAAACTATAACTATGATAAGGTTTCTAGTGTTCATGTGTTAATATATTCTTAATTTGCTCCTACATTTAGCACTTTTAAGGTCCTCCTCTGTTGTTCATCCCAGCAAATCATTATTTATTATTCAAATAGTAATCCCTGATTTAACTTAACTCACTATTTTACTTGAGTCTCTTTTTAAGTTCATGCTACAATATTTGTAGTGCCAAACTAACTTAGGGGCTAATATTTAAGTGTCACAGCTTGTAGCCTATATTTTGTCTGCTCAACCCAACTTTGATTTGAGCTTTTTTTGGTTCATTAAAAATAAGACTGTTGACAAATGTTTCTCTACTAGTTTGTTGGAGAAAAACTGGTGAATAATCTCTTCTTAGTGGAGTCACAAAGGCGGCATGTGCCAACAGTCATGTGTCCAGTCCGCTGTTAGAGACCGTCCCTTTTCCAAAGTAAACCACAAGTCTGCGCTGGTCCTCTCTAACCACATCACTTCTAATGGCTCCTCAGACGCTTGAAGAATGTTGCCATAAATCCTATGACATCGAGTGTTATCAATTTAGTTTTATTGACCTCACCCAGGTCAAGCAAAGTTCACCCTGCTTTACTATTTGACATGCACATACTTGGTGGCGTTCTGTGTCATTTTTCCCTTATTTGACCATGTTATGTGACTGTTTGTGTTTCAGATCAGTGCCAACGTGCTGATCTTCCTGTGCACTAACATGATTGGGATTTGCACCCACTATCCCGCTGAGGTGTCCCAGAGGCAGGCCTTTCAAGAGACCAGAGGGTACATCCAGGCCAGGCTACACCTACAGAGAGAAAACCAACAGCAGGTATCGGCATAGTAAACAGCCTCTCACGCAGCTCCCAAGCAAATGAGCTCCAGGCAACCACATTCATATGTAAAAGAGCAAAGGGGTGTTTCCTATTTCCAATTTGTTTGTGTCAGTGTGCCCAGACCAACAATATGCTCACGAGTATATTGTGTAGCACCACCTCCTTGTGCTAGATGCTAGACTCACACGTTCCCACGCAGATGCCAGCGTGGCATAGTGACTCATTGAGCATTCACACATGAAAATAAATGAATGGACAGTGTTTTTCTCTCCTCATCTGTCCATTTTCCACTTCCCCTGTCTGTCTGCGTGTGTGTCTCAGGAGCGCCTACTACTGTCAGTGCTGCCACGGCATGTTGCTGTTGAAATGAAGGAAGATATCAATGCCAAGAAGGAAGATATGATGTTCCACAAGATCTACATCCAAAAGCATGACAATGTTAGGTAAATACTGTTTGCAGACACTTCATTGTGCACAATCAAAACAGTCGACTTTCCAAAACTGCATTATGTAAAACTATGTGCATTAGTTACATTGTCTAATCTCACATATGTTAAAGGTGCTAAAACTTTTATACCTCTGCTGCTAGAATGACCAAAAATGCTAATATACCTATATTTCATGTGAATATATACAGAGCTTGACAATCCCCATAATGCATAATTGTGATCTCGTAAGTAATGTTCTTGGGCAAGGAGACAAGGTTGTAGGACGGATGAGCCTCTGTTAAGGGCACCTCGAGTTACAGCCAACATCAAAGTCAAATGCAAATTATGACTGCAGCGAGAAAGCACAACACAAACACTGTTGGTCATTGTCATCATGTCAAAGCAATATCAGATATCAGCATGTTACTTATATTATCTGGCAGATTTTTAACCTGGATGCTCTTCCTGTTGCAATCCACCACATGATTAAATTCGGTTATTAGGGGTGTTGATCAGTGACACAATGACAATAGATTTGGGTTCGATTGGTGGGTGGCCATAAACTCATTTATGCTAATATTGTAAGTAGTCACTAATTTGAACAAGTATCGATACTGAACTAGAGCAAAGTTGGACCTTTCCTGTTTAGTTTTAGAATGAACTTGATTGTCTGTCAGAAATGGCTGTTATTTTCTGTTGAAAAATACAGTAATTGTATTGTATTGAAAAGAGTGTTTTCAATATCATAATATAATCATGCAGCAACAAAATATTATAAGCATTTTCCTTGAACTCTCTTCTTTCTATTGTGGCACTATTATAGGCAAAGGATGAACAATGAAGTATGTAAAAAGTTTCTATGAAGTTGTGTTTTCATGGTTTCAATGTTGTTGTTTATTGGGAATTTGTAGCATGCACCATCCAACATGATTTAGGGATGACACACTGTGCCATCTGGTTTGTCCTTAGTCAAACCATTATTTTGTTTTCAGCAGAACAATGACTCTAAACATGCCTCCAAGCTGAAAGTAATTTGAGAAGAGAAGCAGAGTAATGGGGTCCTGCATCAGATAACAGACAGGATTCAGGTCCCAGACGAACGAATAAACCTAAATCTCCTGCACAAACTGTTCTAAGGTACCATGGCCAAATGTATGACTGGTGCACTGCTATGACCACAGACATGAACTGTGATAGTGGTTTTAGCGTACACAGTTGACTTGAGTTACACATATTCTTCTGCCTGAGCCTGTGCATTGTAAATGTGATAGTGACAAAAACAAAGCTGTGAAACTGACTTTTACAGCTACCCAAATACTCTGCTTCAAATTGTGTTGACTCTGGTTTTAATCTGTTTCTCAGTAACTCAAGTTTAAACCCAGGACCTATAGTTTAGTTCTAAGTTTGTTCTGATTCAGTCCCGGGATAGGTATTTATATATCCTCAAGGGAGCAATGCATTAGCTGGATTTATGTCATACTTTGTTTCTCAAGTTGGAGGTAATTTAGCCATGGTCTGACCTAGTTTAGACCTGGGTAGCATACATGTGACACTGACAAGAACACTAACAAAAAAATGTTGACTTTACACAACAGTGCAGGCCGCCTCAAATTGTATGGTGAATCTGTTTTTCATCTGCTTTACAATAGCCCATTTTTTGGCCCAGCTTGTGGCCGTGAATGTGCTGAAGATGAAATGAGGTTACAGTGGAGATTTCCTCTTAGGGATGACCCAAATAGTTGCAGGTGATGCTCTTATTCGAACAAGTTGTTAAAGCCTCTCTCTGCTCTACAAAGGTGTATACTTACAGAAACAATCCATTACTTAAATGTAACCCTAGAGTAGTGCCTCCCCCCATGCCCCTCATTTGACACAGGTCATTTCCAAATGCACCTGCCCAGGACAACAAACATGTATAAGATATTTATGAAGCAGATGGTGATCAGATTACATCATCAGAGTTTATGCTGTGGGGCTAGTTTTAATTATGATAAATAACCATTAACATTTTTCCAGATTTACTTCTAGGTAACTTTCTTTTGCACACATCCATACTGTTGCTTTTACATAAATCTTGTGAACAAATATATTTCTACAGAGGCTTGGGCAGAAGAGGAAATGCTCTCTGACTCTAGAGTGTTGTCATTAAAGGCCAAAGAGGATGCTCCACTCACTCATGAAGTATCTTTTGGGACCAACAGTGCCATCTGTTGCCTTGTAGTGGAACTCTATATTAGAGCGGCTGTTGATTCCCGCCTTTTGTTACTATGAAAAGTAAGCAATGTAAGGCATGCAGACATGGGGATAAGGGCTGCTGTCCATCAGAGAGTGGACAGGGCGAGGTGACATACTTTGGACAGTGATGAGAGCCAGAGCTGGACAAATATGTGACCCTCTGTCCTCCCTAAAGTAACTGACCACTAAATAGTAGGCCTGCTGAGGTGCTAGTATGTGGTATGTAGTATGTGGTTATTGACTCAAGATCTTGTCATTATAATTAATATAACATTTCTTTACCTCTGCCTGTTCCTTCTATGTTATTTCTTGCAGTATACTTTTTGCTGACATCGAGGGCTTCACCAGTCTGGCGTCCCAGTGCACAGCACAAGAGCTGGTCATGACGCTGAATGAACTGTTTGCACGCTTTGATAAACTGGCCTCGGTGAGAAACCTGCCACAACTGTCTTTACTGGGGAACTTTGAACTGCGTCCCTTATGTAACCTGACTGTAAATGACAAAGCCCACTGGATGCATGGGGAGAGATTACTTAAGCGTTGTGTAACAAATGTTGATTCATCTAAATTATGCATTATAATGCCACTTAATGTACTGGTCTTTGCTGTGCAGGAAAACCACTGCCTGCGGATTAAAATCCTGGGAGACTGTTACTACTGTGTGTCAGGGCTGCCTGAGCCTCGTGCGGACCACGCCCACTGCTGTGTCGAGATGGGAGTCGACATGATTGAGGCTATTTCGTATGTTCCTTAATTTATCCCTTGATGAAATCTTGAATGTAGTCTAATTTTTTTTTTTTTTTTTTTGTCCAAATCATCCTCCTCAGTTAGTCCAACCTTCTTATTTTGTGAAATTTTTAATAGCCACAAAATATTTCGGTTCACATGGACATTCCATTGTAAAGCCTTATTGCTAGAAGCACAGAGTACTTGAATAACTGAAGGTAGTGCTAAACGTTTTCCTCTTCATCTGTTAATTTGTTTCTCGGCAGGTTGGTGCGAGAGGTGACGGGAGTTAACGTGAACATGCGTGTGGGCATTCACAGTGGGCGGGTTCACTGTGGGGTGCTGGGCCTTCGCAAGTGGCAGTTTGACGTCTGGTCCAACGATGTGACTCTTGCCAACCAGATGGAGGCAGGGGGTAAAGCTGGGTAGGCCTCCCAAAATCCACCTGCTCCTCGCCTCTCTTTCCAATCCTCTTCTCATTTATGATTTAACAATGTTTGTGTTTAGGCGTATTCACATCACCAAAGCCACTCTGCAGTATCTAAATGGGGATTATGAGGTTGAGCCGGGACATGGTGGGGAGAGGAACGCTTACCTGAAAGAGCACAACATCGAAACATTCTTGGTGCTGGGTTGTAGCCAGAAAAGGGTTAGTCGCACATACACACATCTCCTTGACCTCTCTACGATTTCACAGTGGTGCCGTATTTCACACAAACAGTATAATGGATTATGAGCTGACACAGAAGACCTTGTTTGTCATAGCATCTGCTCTAAAGGCTGTCCTGCTGGTGTCATTGCAGAAAGAGGAGAAAGCTATGATGGCCAAGATGCAGAGGGCACGGGCAAACTCAGCGGATGGACCCATCTCACACTGGGGGCAGGACCGATACTCCAGAAACAAGGGCTCCAAAGTCTTAAGGCAGATGGTGAGCCACACGCACTCAGCACCAATGAGAACACAGCACCTGTTTTTGACACAAATAAAGATTTTCGATCTCACTGAAAACAAAGGATTTAAGTAAACAAGTAGAAAAATATAGCTATTGTGTCTATTGCTGTACTATAGACTACTTAAGACTAGACTGTTTAATTTCTCTGCAAATATTTTAGCTTTACTCCAGTGTTGTTCTTGGAAATCACTTGTTCCACTGAAGTAGTTTATTGCGGTTCTGCTAAATTTTGGTGATGTTGTCTTCCTGTCTGTCCTCATTCCCAAACTACAAAAAGTCCAATAAAAAAACCCCAAAACAAAACATCATAATTGTCGAAATATGACTATTGTGCCAGCAAATTGTCATATAGTTAAAAATCAGAGCTAAAAAATTAGATTGATATAATCTGTCAAACAAACAGGAGACAGCTCACACTGAGCTCCCTGGGATTCCTGGTGCCTCATTATTACTCTCTCTAATCTGATGAGTCTTCAGCTGGAGATCCACAGTCTTTCGCTGCATTTCTCTCTCTTCCTGTGTGTCTGTGAAGCATAAGTCTCATTTAGTCCTCTCCCCTGCATTCTTACCATACCCTTAATGTCATTTTGTCCTTCTCACAAGGGTTTGAGCCCAGGGGGCGACGTGGGTGTAATTTGAAGCCTTCAAGCATTAATTAAAACATCAGTCTGGCTTGCAGGGATTAGCTGTGCAGATGTCTGAGTCCCTGTTTATTTTTCAGTCGCCCTGTTGCTCCATGATAATCTTGTATAGTCTATAGGAGGTTTCCATCAGACTCCACATATGTTTTATATGCTCCTGATCTCACTGCTGTCTGTTTTTCTGCTGTCTTCCGCAGGGCATCGATGAAGCCTCCAGCAAAGACAAGTGAGTGCAAAGGCTCCACTTTTGGGCATTAAAAAGCTTTTGTTATTAGCAACTAAAATGGTTGTTACACAATCAAATCAAAATTTGAATGGTTGAAATATACCACATAATTCAAATGCATTGTTAAATAATGTCTTTAGCTAACAACCAAATGCACATGGTTCATGATGAAGTTTGATTATTTATAAAAACCTAGAAACCTTGTTGTTTAGACCTCTGCTTGCATGTTCTGAAATCCATGTAATTAGTGTATTCATTAAGTAGTCCATATTGCAGTGTTTTTGTGCCTGTAATTGTTTTAACTGCTCTGAAAACTTGATTTTGATTAATAAAAAAACATTGTCACCCAGCCAAAATTGTTCAGCCCTAGCAAATAGCCTGCAGTTTGTCAATGTAACCACCTAACTTGTTGATTTTGCAAAGTCGCATCCAACTCTTTCCAAATAACATATTAGCTCTGACTCATGAACTAGCTGTCACAACACTGGCCATCTCCTGCATGTAGAAAACCCCACAGTGACCTGCTGTTTTATGCTACAGTCGTTGTGCTCAAGAGGCACTGAACCCTGAGGACGAGGTGGATGAGTTTCTGGGACGAGCCATTGACGCACGTAGCATCGACCAGCTCCGGAAAGACCACGTCAAGAAGTTTGTCCTTACATTTCAGACTCCAGATTTAGAAAAAAAGGTTTGTAGCGATGCACTTTAACCACAAAATGCCATCGCTGAATGTTATTAAATGTGTATTGTCTAATTACAGTACTCCAAAAAGGTGGATGATCGTTTTGGAGGATATGTGGCCTGCACTCTACTTGTTTTCTGTTTCATCTGCTTCATTCAGATGACTGTTTTCCCAAGGTAAGTTATTTACATCATACGTGGCGTTTCCTGGTTAGAGCTGTACTGAATGGTGAACGGGAAATGTTGTTGTTATTAGTTTACAGTAAATTAATAAGTGTTATACATCATAATGATTTGCCTTCTTTTCACAGAACCCCTCTTATGCTTGGTCTGTACATCAGCATCTTCATTATGCTTGTCAACATCCTGTTTATCTGTGCCATTTACTCTTGTATAAAAGTAAGAAAACATATCATTAACAGGATCATCACTTATCCTTTGCTATTGATCTGATCTTTCTGTCTTTATATTCTAGCTTTTCCCAGCTGCCTTGCAGACTTTGACCAAGAAAATAGTCCAGTCTCGTGCACACAGTACATTGGTGGGGATCTTCACTATCCTCTTGCTGTTCATCTCATCTTTTGCTAACATGGTAAGAGCCGGGGACAACATTTTTGTTATTGTTTTAATTCTTCATTGGTCTTTGATATTGATTCTGGTGGTGATTTTTTTGTTGTGTTTTAATATGCCATTGTCATATCATTCCTGTTTTTATGTTGTATAATAGTAGGGTTACATCTGTTCCATAGGTAGTTTAGAGTTGATTTAGGCAAGGCAAGACAAGTTTATTTGTATAGCACAATAATCCGAAGTGCTCTACAGAATAAGAAAGACACTAAAATCACAATACAACAAATCAAAACATAAATAATCACAAATAATCATCATAAAATTAACATTAAAAGAGAAGAGTGCAGAATAAAAACCTTTCAGTCAAATGCACAGCTAAACAGAACTGGTTTGGTTAAGACCTTTGACTCATTTCTAGTCCTGGTTTACTCCAGTTTGACTATGGCTTTGTC
The DNA here is from genome assembly GCA_000787095.1 of Periophthalmodon schlosseri. Taxonomy (NCBI): domain Eukaryota; kingdom Metazoa; phylum Chordata; class Actinopteri; order Gobiiformes; family Gobiidae; genus Periophthalmodon; species Periophthalmodon schlosseri. The sequence goes on from JACM01010049.1 coordinate 7,771, forward strand.
TTGTGTTTGCACTGATGTTAGTTTAGTCTTTGCTTCATCCTAGAGTTATTTCCGGAAAACGATTCAGAGTTTGCGATAGATGTTAATTTAAGCCCAACATTGATCCCTCCTCCAGTCTCTCCTTCATTCTGTTATGTCAGCACATGTGGTTCTAGCTGGTAAAGGTCTGGGTACATGTGAAATGTTTCGAAATCACCTTTAGACAAGGCTCTATCTTTCCTTACGCACGTCCTTGCTACTTCAAAGTGTAAATCATAAAACCCTGCATCATCATGGCATTTGGAAAATTAGAGCATTGGCCTGAGGGGGCGCTATATTTAGAAGTTGAGCGGTAATTGCTCATCAGTGTGACAGATGGGTTGATCTATTTATATCTGCCATATTTAGCTTATTTACAAACACTAAAGATGGACGGTAGGTTGGCCAACTAGGTCTTATGGTTATAGGTTAAGAAAATATAAAGTTGTAAATTTTGCATTGATGTTGTTATGTTTCCTGTAAACAAGAGTCTCATGTCACTTTGTCCTAGGACGGTGCCTTTATTTTGTCACAGTTCTGAGGGTGACTTTGGTGTAAATATCTGGCCCGTCTATGGTTCGCTTGGCTCCACACACTTCACCAATCGACCGTATTTGAATTTCTTAAGGATTACACGCCGGCTCACATGCTCTGTTCAGCACCTGCCTCTCCTAATCCTGAGTTGTTAAGCCCTCATACAAACAGCTCCTGTGCTACATTTTAACTGATAATATTTCAGTGTCATAAATGTACCACCATGTTTTGATCCAAGGGCGTCCGTGGAAACCATAACACATCAGATCATTCGTTATGGTTGAATAAATTGCACCCTATTATCAGATGCTATATTATGCTAATGGAAGGCATGCACTGGTTAATGGACTTGCATTAACCCATATCAGATGGACCATCCCAAATTAACATTTAACTCAACTTCAGTAGAGGAACATACAGTACTATAACTAGGTTGTCATACTTTGGATGGACAAATGGGAACAAACTATTGGAAATATTGGTTTATTAAAGGTCCTATATTAGACAAAATTGACTCTTGTGAGCTTTTAGCCATGTTAGAATATTGGTACCTCCTCAAAAGCATACCTGTTGTGTTTTGTTTCATTCACACATGTTTGAGTAATTCTGCATTATTAGTCTGTCTGCATCTCCAAAGCGTAAAATGCTCTGTTCCATCTTATGTCATGAAGCTGTAGTTTTCAAGTTCACAGCTTCTTTTACCTTATGTTCGATAGACACTGTCAATTCCTGGTCTGAATAGTCCAAATGATTTTAGTGAAGGTGTATGGAGTTTAAAAACACAGTGGAGCGCTTCCTGTATTACCACATGACATCACAAGGTGGAACAGAGTGAGAGAAGAACTCAGCCTAAATATGTAGGGTTTGTGTATTAAACATGTGAATGAAACAAAACACAACTCCAGGAAACAACATTATAGCATAGATCAGAAAATAGCATAATATGGACCTTTTAATATATTTCAGTAAATAACTTTGATCCAACAGTGTACGGAAACCTAAGACATCAGAGACAACATTTATTCCTACAGCTATTAACCACTCATGCATATGTAAGTACAAAAGAGGACTTCACAGTTACTGTGTGTGTCTAAAAGCAACAGGAATGAAAGTCTTTATGAAGCACTCAGGCTGGCTCTTTGGTGTTTGAGTCTCTAACTGATTGTGCTGCTGTTACTCACCTCCAGTGTGTAAAGAAGTTGGGGTGGGGGACATGAAGGCTTTTGAGCATGCTTCCCTGAACCACCTGTTTAGACATTGCTAGTTAGACGCAAACACAGAATCCACTTTTTGTTTATTTCACTTACTTGGCTTACTAATCACAAGCCGAACTCATCCCTCTTCAGACAATAAAAAGATCAATAACACAAAGATTTCTAGATGCCACAGTGCTTTGTGACTCCATGTTGTTCTTAGACTGTTGACTTTCCCCGTCTTCCTGTCTCTAGTTCACATGCAGTAGGGAGGGTCTGAGGGACTGTGTGGCCGGTGAGCTCAACACTTCACTTCTGAATCTGAATCTGTGTCTGCTGCACAACCTGAGCGTCAAGGCTGACGACGGACTGACTCTGTGCTCCAGTCAGACCATGCCCTGCCATTTCCCCGAGGTCAGCATCAAAACATTTCACTGTGTCTGTTCTTGTGAGTCGCTTCAATGCATAGGTATATGTCAGCAGTGAGGGCAGCTCACAAAATGACCAAAGTTCTGGTATTTTTAAAGTGAAAATGGCTGAAGCTACCATTCCCATCTAAACTAAACTTTACCCAGTAAGAAATGTCACTAGATTGTATTGTTAAATGACAGCCGTTATTATTATTATTATTATTATTATTAACAATAACAGTGTTCCTTTTACAAACCAAACTTTTATTCAGGCAAAATGAGGAATAAATATACTTTAACTTAAAATATTTGAATTATAACACAAACAAAACAGGACTTTGTTTTATTACAGGGGGTGGGTCTTAAAAACTTGTTTCTTAAAATGACCTTCATTATACATTTGCAAGCTGTGGTGCCGTTATGCTGGATATGTTTTAGATATTTCAGGAAATCTAAAGATGTATTGAATTCAGTGTTTTGAATGATACTGTTTGTTGCACAGCAGAGCTGTGTTTGCGCCCCCTCCTCACTGTGTCCTCTCTGTCTGTGCCGCAGTATTTCAGCTACAGTGTGCTGCTGACCCTGCTGGCCTGCTCTGTGTTCCTCCACATCAGCAGCATTGGGAAGCTGGCTCTCATGCTCTTCGTGCAGCTCTCTTTCCTGCTGCTGGTGGAGTGGCCTCAGGTGGCTCTGTTTGACAACGCAGACCTGCTCGTCAGCGCCATCACCCTGTAAGTCTGCCAAACAGAATAAAGTTCAGCCCTGTCTGGTTAACAAAGATATGCTAAATAACTGAGTTTAATGGCACTTAAGATCACATAACACAAATAAACACATAGTTTTCTTAGTGTCTGTAAATAATGAGATTGTAAATATAAAGTCAGGTTGTCTTATGATCCATGCACATTTTTGTTGTTAGTTTGTTACTTTTGCATTTCTGGTTTCCCACTGGGTTGAAATGCAAATTTTGATATTAGAATATTTAAGCTCATCCTACCTTTCTTCCTCCTTCCACAGGCCTAGTTTCAATGAAACAACAGAACAGTGGTAAGTGGTGTTTTGATACTAGTTGTGTGTAATTTATTTGGTTGTAACTAATCGAGTGTTCTTAAAATAACACTTTTAAACAAATAATTACAATGTACAGTCTTTTTCTTCTTTTTCAGCCTGGACAGCGTGAACAAAGTTCCCTTAAAGGTCATGACCCCTGTGATCCTCACTGTGTTTGTCCTGGCGCTGTACCTGCACGGCCAGCAGGTGGAGTCCACGGCACGTCTCGATTTCCTTTGGAAACTGCAGGTTTGTTAAGTCACTGTTCTCTGTGCTTCAGTTCAGACTTAGCTAATTGTTAGTAGAAGATGGTCTTCTCTTCCCTTGTCAGACTGATAAACATTTGTTTTGGTTTCTCTTTAGGCTACAGAGGAGAAGGAGGAGATGGAAGAGCTGCAGGCCTATAACAGACGCCTGCTCCATAACATTCTGCCCAAAGACGTGGCGGCCCACTTTTTGGCCCGAGAGCGGCGCAATGACGAGCTGTACTATCAGTCGTGTGAGTGCGTCGCCGTCATGTTCGCCTCCATCAGTAACTTCTCTGAGTTTTATGTGGAGCTGGAGGCAAATAACGAGGGAGTCGAGTGTCTGCGCCTGCTCAACGAGATCATCGCCGACTTTGATGAGGTGAGTCTCCCAGTCTTCACTTATTACTGTCTTTCTGTGTGTCCTCTCTCTGGCTTTACAAATATTTCATAGTATGATGTATAGTATAGTATATGTAGTATATAGACCAGTCTCTGTAAAGTGCCACTTGTAAATGGGTGTGAGATTGAATGGTTGTGAAACAGTGTCTGACCAGCCACTTTCCTCTGTTTGGAACCTTGTTCAACCAAGGCTCATAGTGACTTAGATGGATAAATGTCATACTTCATGTATCTGAATATAAACAAAATGCATTATTTAAATCTGTATATTTTCATGGGGTACATGTTTTAAAGTGTATACTAAATTTGGTCATAAATGTTGTGTAATACCCCTCTCCCATATTTTTCATATCTATTCCTGCCTTGTTGTAGATAATCAGTGAGGACCGTTTTCGTCAACTGGAGAAAATCAAGACCATAGGCTCCACATACATGGCGGCCTCAGGCCTAAACGACTCCACGTACGACAGAGAGGGCCGCTCCCACATCCTGGCACTGGCTGACTACGCCATGAGGCTGAGGGAGCAGATGAAGTACATCAACGAACACTCCTTCAACAACTTCCAGATGAAGATTGGTGAGTCTGATACTTCACATACACAAGTTTAACCTTTTAGGTATCCTAAATTAAATAAAGGTTATAGTATCATATGTACAAATTGATTGTAGATCTATTGACTAAATAAAATCTACAATAAAATGTTGTGTTTTGCTGCTCAGTTATTTCACATTCACTAGTATATCTGTTGTTCAGTGTATATGGTCAATGTTCAAAGTATAGCACTGTTTGTTCTGTGTAAGGACAAAACCTCAAAGTTAATGTTTATAGTCTATTTGACTTTCCTTAAACCCAACTGACTAACTTTATTTTTTTTGCAGCAGTATTTAGAATTAGTTGTGTTAAAGACTTTCACAGTAATAATATTCCACTTTGGTAGTTAGTTCCCATAAAATACTGTGTTTTATTGTTTTATGAACGTAAGAGATTGTGTTGCTTTTACATATGAACTTTATATTGATTATAATCTCTTAGGTTTGAACATGGGGCCAGTGGTGGCAGGGGTGATTGGAGCCAGGAAGCCTCAGTACGACATCTGGGGAAACACAGTGAATGTGGCCAGCCGCATGGACAGCACAGGAGTTCCAGATTATATCCAGGTGAGAATTTTGTTGTTTTTTACAATATGAAAATGCAATGAGTCACTATATCACATGAATACCAATTGTTGCATAAATAATTGTAGTTTATTTTTAAAGTCATTGCTGTAGCCAGAAGACATGGCAGCAGAGAATTAGTAATAGTAACATGAAAGGATTAAAATATGCATGACCACATCTGCTCCATATTGTGCTTTTTAATACTCCCATTTTATTACCAGAACAGACTGCCATTTGTGCACCAAGTGAATTAGTATACAGCTCTATTGCTATCCTTGTTGATGTGAAAATTACACTATTTTTAGTATTGTTTATAAGTTCTCCTTAGAATTTGTGTCTGCAAACAGTAAACCACTAATGAATTCCACAATTCAGCATAGGACCTAGTTTATATTTAGACATAGGTGTAAACAAAGTACAAACAATTTCCTGAAATTAATCAAATTTGTTCATATATGAGAGTAAACATGTAAGATTACTTCAGAGCCTGGCTGATTAATCTCACTAGGCTTTAGTGAGGTTTTTGACCCAAATATCGCTCCCCCTGGAAAAGTTACAATCAGAGCAATGCTGCCACCTGTTGTATATCACACTGAACTGCAGCGAGTTAAATCAGATAAGATACCGGGTACTAATTTGTATGTTATATGCTTTATTTATATTAGCTGGAAACATTAAAAAACAATATCAATGATTATTTCCCTTATTTAAACTGTATTGAATCGGTCAAGTGTATTTCTATTAAACTCATTAAACTCATCAGACAATAGCAGTTTTATTTATTATCTTGTCTTTACAACTGTGCACGAGTACACACAAGCTGAAATAACTGTTAAAACAATGAATACTTTCAAATAGAAACATCTGGTTTCACAAGACCCCTATAGGATAGAACTGTTGCCTTATGAGTAACACATCACCTATTGTAGAGTACAGCGTGACTAACAAAATTTGCAATGCCTCTTATTCCCGTCTCAGGTGACAACGGACTTGTACCATGTGCTTTCCAGTCACGGATACAAGCTGGACTGTCGCGGCCTGGTCAAAGTCAAGGGGAAGGGCGAGATGACCACTTACTTCCTCACCAGCGGCCCCCAAGGTAGTTAACAACAGCGGACCAGAGCACTACAGACACTGCAACCCCCTCCACTGCACTTAGAGGACAGAGACTCCCAAAAAGAGTGGTCCAGTTGGCATTAACTTCTGACGGATGGCACGGATATGGTGGAGACACAAGATGGCCGCCAGAGATGACCCTCGTTTTCTGGCAGGAGAAGAAGATGCAGGAAGTGGTTTTATGAGTGAAGACTTTCCCCTCGAGCTGCTTGAAAAGAGATCACAAAAGCCCAGTTGCCTTAGGACGGAAGTGGCTATGCTTTTATGAGCAATAGTACAAGAATTTCATCCAGAGTTTTTATTTATTTTCATGGATGCATTTTTTGTGAATATATTGTAAACTACTTTAAAGAAAATATGCAAACGGATACACGTGAAGGATGACTATGACCAAAGAACAAACATTTGATATGAGAAGTACCATAATAAGTAATTTATTTCTCTTTTCACTGCAAAAGGCCACGGAAAAATGTCTCAGTTGTGCCCAGAGACATGAAAGAGCACTCAAAAAATCTAAATAATAATAATATCGGCTAGGATGACTTTTATTTTCCTATCAGAGCCTTCTTTGTCTCTTCCTAGCCACTGTGGACACACAAATGACTATTTTCTTGGTGCACCGAAATGTACATTTGATTTATTGGAAACTGAAGGAAAGAAAACAAGTTGTATTACGGTACAAAGGGGAGATGATGAAGAAGAGTTTTAGATGTATGAGTGGTGTATGTATGGATGCGAGCACATGTATCTGACAAGGGGCATACTGTACTTGTTCACTGTGAGGTTTTTACTGTACGAAAAACAATTTTGTTGCCAAACCAGTTGCTACAAGGCATGTTTTATATTATTCCTCAAAGTTAAAATTGATTTATGAAGATAATTTGAGAATAATTACTACATATGTTGCAACTTTTACTGGACTGTGATTCCCTTCCAATAGATGAAGAAACTTATGTTGTTTTTTCTTTAGGACAGTATCTCAGTGGCTTCAGTATTGACTGTATGGAAAAAATATGGTTCTGTTCACAAGTATTGCCTTTCAGAATATGCAGTTTAAGTCCATGTATTATTTTATGGACCAAAAATAACCACTTCCAACAACAGTATTTGACAAAAGCTTGTTACATTGGGCACTTGGAGGCGTGCCCCCTTCCCTCACTTCCCCAATCTAAACAATCACTATTTGAATGTACTTGTCCACTATGAAGCTACTACTGAGGAGAACCACTCGTATAATTGCCTTTGGTACTGACAGATGAGCAAAATAATTTATGTTGGAAGTGATTTTATGTTATAGAAGGCTTTATATTTTCTGTTTTCTACCTGAGCCTAAACTGTTGCCTTATTGGCTAAAGAAGTCTCATTTCTTCTGCTAGTTCCTGTGTGTCCTGGACTTGTCAGGTCAATAAACCACTGTTGCATTTTCTTTTAAATCAACAGTCTAAGGAGTAGTGCAATGATTGGTTGAATTATTTTCCTCTCAACAATAAATGGCTTTTTTTATTTGTCGCTCTGGGTGTTTTTGTTAAATATAACTTTGGTCAACACTAAAACATAACATATATACTAATAGCAATGAATATTTACAGCTTATGTAATGTTTAGAATGGTAGTTCTAGTTACATTTTATTATTATTATAGATTTGTCCTGTTTTTCCTCTCCACTTAAGGTCATAATTCTGTCTCTACAACACACAAAAAGAGGATTTATTAATAAATAAATAAATCCTCCAGTCCTACTCAAGTAGAAGAATTGCATTAAAAAATCTACTTCATTTGATTTTACTTAATAGTAAAATGTCATATGTAGTTTTCTGTTACATTTTTGTTTGCTCAAAGTGGAGACGAGACAGAATGTCATAGTGAACATGCTAAAACATAAACCCCTCATCCATTTCAGTAGATGTCAAACCATAAGATAAAGATCTTTGCTCTTTTCAGACCAGTGCAAATGTAGTGCAGAAACTACCAGATATGCAGATACCTACACTTTAAATGACAGCAGTGAAGTTTAAGTAAAAAGTATCCACTGTAGTAAAGTAAAAAAAAAAAACCAATTAATTCATAATTAATAAATGTTCTAAATATGAACTAATTTCTCTATATTATGATCCAGAGCCTGTATGCTGGCTCTCCTATTTGGAAGTGTCTCATATGGTGATCTTTTTATTTACTTTTATACTTGCATGACTTTCTATACGTTTATTAGCTCTTTAAACTTACATTTGGTGTTTGTGAAAACCAAATTCTTCTTTACAGCTGTAATGTTTTTCATTATAGTGAGGCTCTACCTGTCAATCAGCAGACTGCAATCAAGATTTCAGACCGTGACAGTTACCCGAGACGCGCCTACTTCTTCTCTCAATAAACCGTCAGGGTACAGTTACAGGAGGGTGACACTGGAGAGAGTACTTAATTTCTGGCGTATGAATAATGGATTTTTGAGGAGGTAATGCTGTGTTGTTCACTTGCAGCCCTCTATGTAAATCATTAATTAAACAACATCAATTCTGCTAATCCCTGGTGAAAAGGCAATAATGTTACACTAGTGGGCGCCTGCATGGTGACATGCGCGTCTATCGGATTACACATGTAGTTCTAATGTTTATTATATCGCACCAATAGAGAACAATGGACTACTTAAAACTGAGGATGTGCAGCGCAATGTTTGTCCCACAGGAACACTAGTGATTCATTTGCGGATACATGCGCCACTTCAGCATGTTCTGGTACAGTTGCCAATATTGTAACATTATCTGCTAAAGTAAGAGTTCTGTTAATTCCAAACAATAGTCGTACCAAGCTGTATCCTAAACATAGGCTTATCTAATCACAAAATGGATTCTAGTAGGCTATTGGAACAATCACAAGGTTATCACCACCTCGGTCTCCTTATGCGCTCATTTGGCCAGAAGGGGTCTCACTTTGCTGCTAATCATTGCAACAAATGGCACCTGTTCACTGTAGAAAGAAGAAACGAAGAGGACAGACCTCGTCCATCCAGCTCCTTTCGAAAAACTCGCTCTTCAAATCAACATCAGAAAAGGAGAAACTGGCGAGTGCGGCATCTCGGCCAATTAAGGGAGCGCGCAAAATCAGACTGGGCAGGCAAAATCTTCAGTTGGTTGAGGTAAGTAAAGCCAAAGAAGGAGACGCTCAACAAGTGTCTCCAAACAGCGTGGTGGAGTCAATGTAGCAAACTAGTATGTTTAGCTGTTTTACGCGGCATGTCGTCTTTCCTGTGACACTTTTTCAGATTTATGTTAAGTTTGCGAGTCATCCTTCCTCTTTCGTTTCGTTTCAAGACAGTGGTGTGTTGAATACTCTTTTTCATTCCATTTAATATGGCCCCGAGCCAGATGATAATTGTCTTGGATTAATGAATTAATGTTGGCTTTAGACACGTCAGTGCGTCAAGCTTTTTGGATATAGGCTGGGTAGTTTGTCATGTGTTTGTTATGTGGCAACAGAGCGGACAAACTGGTTGTCCCAACGAATGTCCACCACTTAAATCAATAATGAAAGAGCCTGGACTTGAGTAAATTAATAATGACTTAGTAAAAGTGAGTCTCACCAACTGTGATCACTAAAGGACACATCTGATGGCCTTGCTTTGTATTGATATCAATTTCAGGAAACTATAGTCTAGATTGTGCCAAGGTTGCGTGCCATGGTTGCCTCGCCTTCCGTATTGGGGGCAGATGATGGGGGTAGCCGATAGTCTTCGCCTTTGAAGCGGACTGTAAAGAGAGTGTCTTTGGAGATGTGTGTGTCACTCATTAACCAGTGTTGCTATCTGCTGCAGCCACGTGGGGTCCTGGGGGAGTGTGGCAGGAGCAAGTGAAGTCAGGTGTTTACGAAGAGGTGTGGTGTTTGTGCTCTCTCTCTCTCCTTGCTCGCTTGCCCCACCTGGCTCTAGGGACGCTTTTCCTCAGGTAGACAGAAGTGAGAACGCGAGGAGTGCAGCTGTCTAAATGAGTTGCTGCTACGGCACTTGACATTGGACTAATGAAACCGGTTTAATGCATTTTTTAAACTCTTGACATTTTTTTTCTTTTGTAGAGAACTTGGTGGCGACATACCCATGAAAGCTATACATCTAAGGAACAAAGCTGTGGAATTATTTTTTCCCCTTGGAGACTTAAAGTGTGGCAAAAAGTAGCCTAACCTTTTATTGTAAAACATGCGGCTGTTTCTACGGCGTCGTATGTCCCCCCTAAAATTGGTTGTGCTTGGGGGAACACTCTTCATGTTGGCTTTAGTTGTTCTCCAAAAGGACGTTGCCTCTTCACCTTCGGGGGATCCCTGGTTTCAGAACTTTGTGGACAAAAGGGACAAGGTGATGGTTATAGTACGAGAAGCCGTTCAAAATATAGGTTTCCAGATAGGAGCTCCTCAGCCTCCCCCAGCTCACGAGCAGCCCACAGAGGATGCCAACTGTCCTGCTGGCTTCTACACGCTGACCGAGCTCAAGCCCCACCTGGACAGACCGCCCCAGGACCCCAATGCCCTAGGAGCTGATGGGAAAGCGTTTCAGAAAGACAAGATGACCCCTGAAGAGGAAAAGGAAAAGGAAGATGGCATGACGAGGCACTGTTTTAACCAGTTTGCCAGTGACCGGATCTCGCTCAGCCGTAGCCTTGGAGAAGACACCAGACCCCCAGAGTAAGTCTTAAATGTAACAGCAGGTGTTTTCCTACAGACCTGCTGGTTTGATCACAGTTGGGCCGATAACGCTTTGAGGTCATGAAGAGGCTGGTCAATTATTTACATGGATTTAATAGTTTCCACTTCACTGCAAACATACTGTATATAACACCTTAATAAATGTTAGCCCGTTGAATGCCTAAGTATAACAAACAGTGCTCGGGTCCTGCATAATTTGTGTTTACAAAAGATGCTGAACAAAAACATTAACATTTCTTAAAATGTACAAACATAAAAACAAAAATGGAATCTGTCAGGGAGCGTGGGCATACGCCAAGGCACTGATCCGATTAGATCCTGTCACAATTTCAAATGTGTCATCATTTATGTTCTTAGAACTTGGTAACATTTTTATTTTTGTTATGAGGAAACGAAAACTTTATTCTTCACTGGGATTGGCTGTATTTTCCTGTCATACTTTGTTCAAGACAGGCAAAAGGAGTAGTGGGTGGGGTAAAGGAGATTGCAAGTTTCTGTGTTTGAGCATAGAGCTGGATTAATCTGTCTAGATTATCACAGGGTTCTATCACAATGATTCATTATGTTGCCACTAAATAAATAGAAACACTATAATAAAAACTGAGTAACTACTACTCCTTCAACACACACTGCAGAAGCTTATCACCTGCTTGTAACTTTACATTAGTGTCACTGTTTAATCTCCATCTTTTACAGTTTATGTATTCTGCAGCTTCAGCAGACGGATCTTTACATCTCAGTTGCTGGTTCTTTGTTGCGAGTGTGACCGTGTCCACAGACCTACCCGAACAAAGGATTACTTGTTGTTTTGTGACTTTAATTTCCTCGGTTTTTGATATCAGTTCTCCTCTCTCTCTTTCTCTCTCTCCCTCTGGATTTTTTGTCCAACCTTTGTGCCAGGTGTGTGGAAAGAAAGTTTCGCCGCTGTCCTCGTCTACCCACCACTAGTGTCATTATCGTCTTCCACAATGAGGCCTGGTCCACTCTCCTCAGGACAGTATACAGCGTACTCCACACCTCTCCGGCCCAGTTTCTCAAAGAAATCATTTTGGTGGATGACGCCAGTACAGCAGGTATGGACCACTAGTTTAATGGTATAAAACAAGTGAGCCAAAAAAAAGTGAAATCTGCACTTTTGGTGAGAAATACAGAGGTTGCCTTAAAATGAATTGTTACATCGACACATATCGCCATGCATTAATTATACACCTTTGGTGAGCTTTGTCAAAGTTATTTACCTTTTTTAAAAGGCCTATTTTAAGATACTTTGTCCAAGTAATTTCCCTCGTGGATCAGTTAAATTTGTCTTGTTTAATTTGACCACTGTATAATATGACACAACATAAAATACCTTTTTTTTCATGCCTTGGCCATGAACACAAACACACTTGGCTTTGAACTCGCTCTGTTCATTATTTGCAACCTGATCTTTGTGAACTGTAGTTTGTGCTAGCAGTAAACTCATCTCTAGAACCAAGACCCCTGCTGTGACTTTTTACCTTAAGAGTAGACAATGGAGATATTTTTAAAAGGAACGAAAAGCAAATACCAGGAAGTGTTTGGGTTATTTCTGACGGCTGCTGACCATTTGTCACTTGGCTGGAGACAAATCACAGGTCCAAATAGATGATGAATGACTGCACAGTGTTATGGACTAGGTGCAAGTTGTTAAAGTGCAGAAAAATGCTAATTCTATGGCAAAAAGCAGTGTTTGAATACTTATAACAAAATGTTGGTCTCTCATCACTTCACCAGATTCTTCCAGTGTTTGGCCCTGTGCCACAACTATAATCAAAGGCAGAGTGGCATTTGTTGGTGGACGTTGCTGATAGCTCCTATCTGACGTGTGTGGGTCATTGTGTTTCACAGCTTTTCTAAACAAAGCATTTCCCACTATTAAACTGACAGCTCCGCTTCATTATCAAAGGCCAGATAACAGGACATCACTTGTACTGTTTTTTTCTATGATACTTCAATGTCATCATAGTCTTTATTTTATTATGACTGGTACGATGGGAATGCTGTTTAAATTATTATTATTATTATTATTTATTATAATCATTCAAGTTTCAAATGTGTTGTATATAAAATTTGTACATTGAAATGATATATTAGTACTTTTTGTTCCCTTTATTGTTAATACTTGTGAAAGCAGGCATTGAACCCGTCATTCATTCTACTTAAAGGCTTACAAAACGTGTTCAAGGGGAGTGTCCTACTTTACTCTTACTTCCTCTTTTGCGTTTGCATTTCTCAATCATCACATTTATCTGGTTAAAACTCAAACACAATTCTGTGTATTACACAAAGTCTCTCGTCTAGCTTCCTATAGGTACAGTACTTATCTCACTACTGCCTATATTTGACTGTATTGAGGAATAATTAGTGTCATCAAGCAGCGTAGCATTTATGACTGTTGACATTTCCAATGTACCCACTGAAGCACACCCTTCATCCGGTTCGTTGTCTCCCAGTAACCACAATTTGAAGCTCAGACGTCATAATAGGGGTGTGTGAAACGGCAAAAATGATAATTAATAATAACTGTTCATGTTTTAATCTTTGTATCTTTCCAATGCCTTTCAGACATAAAGTCATCAGCTTCTTTTGAAAGTTCCTTCTTCACTGTGATTGGTTAAATCCAGCTGTCACTCACTTAAACCCTTACAGAGGCCAGCCAATAGAGGAATAATGAATATGATGATGTGAAAATATATTGTATTGTCACAGGGATGAGATCACCAAATAAATATTATAACCCCCTATAACTCTGTGCTTCTGTGAAGTGATAAACATAACTGAATGTTTTGTGTTTCTTCCTCAGAACATCTTAAAGGCCAGCTAGAAGAGCATGTGGCTGGGCTGAAGATCGTGCGTGTGGTGAGGCAGCTGGAGAGAAAGGGCCTGATCACAGCTCGGCTCCTGGGGGCCAGTCTTGCAACGGGGGAAGTGCTCACCTTCCTGGATGCTCACTGTAAGAGATCACACAAGACTAAAGACCAAAGTTATTCATATTAATAAATCTGTTCTGTACCAAACTTAAACTTTCAGATGAATCTTGCAGGTTTGAGCACACATTTCGAGCAGTTTAGAAAATTAGAAGAGCTAAAACCATTTAGACTGTTGAAGTATGCATCTTGAACAATTGTGCACTTCCAGCCTCAACCAGTTATTACTTTTGAATCATCTGAAATTAGTCTAGGCTCTAATTTTAACTGTACCTTATTGAATGGGCTCCTCACCACTTCCTGTTGCAAATTCTGAACCCAGAGGTGGAACTAATTTTATTATGTTAGTACTGACAATTGTTTGTTGGACAGGAGCGTTTGTTTACCTGCTTTACGTGTTTCGGCTACTTCCTCTAGCCTTCCTCAGAACCGTCATGTGAGATCCAGCGGTGGTATTTGTTGCTTTCAGCAACAAATACCACCTCCTTGTAACTCCACTGTTTTTACAGTAGTTTCAGTTAAGCTTCTGTTGTAAACATATGGCGTAAAATAAAACTCTTTATTTTCAGCTGGCTGGTTACTTAAAGCCATTTGCAAAGAAAATAATTGCAATGACTTTTGAGTCAAAATATTTTTGACCGTCACAACTCAAAATAAACACATAAATGATATTTAAATCATCAGAGCAGTTAATGCATGAACACATGTTGCACTTTTTTCATAGTCTTTAACTCTTTGTCATATTCACTCTAATAAAACTTGAATATCATTCTCTTACTGCAGGCGAGTGTTTCCACGGCTGGTTGGAGCCGCTGCTGCACCGTATCGTGGAGGAGCCGACCGCTGTGGTCAGTCCAGAGATCAGCTCCATTGACTTGAACTCATTTCAGTTTCATAAACCTGTGGCCACTAATCGCGCCTACAACCGCGGCAACTTCGACTGGAGTCTGACATTTGGATGGGAACCTATACCAGAGGACGCCAAGAAGCTACGCAAAGATGAGACTTACCCAGTAAAGTAAGACACTATTACATTTTAATGCACATTTAGTGTGATGACTTTACAACATCCTTTATTTTTGGGCATTAGAACACCAACTTTTGCTGGAGGTCTTTTCTCAATATCCAAGAAGTATTTTGAGCACATTGGGACTTATGACGACAAGATGGAGATTTGGGGTGGCGAGAATGTGGAGATGTCATTCAGGGTGAGTTTTTGTTACTTGTTTATAGAGTAAAGGTCAACACATAGATGTACGGCAGAAAACCCCAATGTTTGAATACCATTAAACAAATCCATTATTCAATTACTACCTTTGGAATTAGTTTTGACAAGAATTTCTGGTGTTTATGAATTGATGAACAGGTGTGGCAATGTGGAGGCCAGCTCGAAATCATCCCTTGTTCTGTTGTGGGACATGTTTTCCGCACAAAAAGCCCCCACACATTCCCTAAAGGCACTGAAGTCATCACCCGCAACCAGGTACGCCTCGCAGAGGTGTGGATGGACGACTTCAAGAAAATCTTCTATCGTCGAAACAAAAATGCAGCCACTATGGCAAGTCAGGTGGGTCCCTGCAGTTTGGCTGGTTTCTAACTTGTATTTACAAAGCTCTTTAACATGCATTTGAATGGCATCACTGACAGAACCAGTATGGCGACATCTCTGATCGTTTGACTCTAAGGGAGAGGCTGCAGTGCAAGAATTTCACCTGGTATTTGAACACCGTGTACCCAGAGGCCTTCATCCCAGATTTGGAGCCAGTCAAGTTTGGAGCTGTGAGTCACGGTTTCTTTCATTTGAATAGCGATAAGGGGTCACAAAGTTCAGTTTGTTTGACTGTAAATGCTATTATGGGTATGTTTGCGTTAGATCAGGAATTCTGGATCACAGAGCTGCCTGGATGTGGGTGAAAACAATCAAGGAGGCAAAGCTTTGATTATGTACCAATGTCACAATATGGGAGGAAACCAGGTATAAAACCAAACAAGATGTGCATCATGTACTCATTAAACAGTCCTTAATTATTTTGTGTACATGTTTTGTAGTACTTTGAATACTCATCCCACAGAGAGCTACGGCACAACATTGGTAAGCAGCTGTGTCTTCACGCCTATGCGCAGCCCGATGCGGTGAAGATTGAAGAGTGCTGGTTAAAAGGAAAAGGCACAATTTTAGGACCAGACCAGGAGTGGGTTTTTACGGAGGTAAGGAGCAGTACTTTCATTGTCTTAACACTTGTAACCCACAGAATAACAAAATAACAGTGATGAAAATGTGGGCTTTTAACAAGAGGTGCAAGAACTAAATTGTCATTGCTTTTCTCCACGTATTTGTATTACCGCATATATTTGTCCTTAGATCATTATTTTACATTTTCTTAATTGTAAACCACAATATTAATCTACAATGTCTTAATAATAAATGAATGGTTCATTTTAATTACTTTTTGCGTAAGCTAAGCTAATGGCACACCGTTACAAAATGGTTAAAAGCCCATTTCCCAAGTCCCCTTTAGCATGTACATGGAATGTAATTATAAAGTTACAACGTATAAAGTAAAAACTAGTAATATTTTGCAATTTTATATAAACTTGAAAACATGAAAATCCCCATGGTCATAAAATTACACCATAATCATCCATACCACTTACTCTTCATTCACTTTTGGCACATGACGAATGTGGAGGAGGAGCCATATATAATCTTAATGTTTTTATTATGAAAAATAAAACCAGCCTTGGAAAAGCTTGTCCACTTCATCTTAATCTGACAATTTTATTATGTCGTTCATTTTTGTCATTCTACCATGTCAAGTGCACCATGGTCATAGATGTACTGACAAGTATCTTGTTTGTGCAAATGTTTGTTTTTCTATTTTAGGAAAACCTCCTGAAGAATCCGCAGAGTGGGAAGTGTTTGCGGCTCATTGGAGGGCAGGTTCAGATGGACACTTGTAACGCCGCTGATCTGTTCCAGCACTGGACCTTCAGCTGACCGCCACAAACATGAACCAAAAAATTGTAATTCTCACTCTGAAGTCTCACCCTGTGGGTCTAAAGAGACAGCAATCCTGCTGCGGAGCTGAGAGGACTTTGTGGTACAGCCAAGCGGTTAATAATGAGTGGGAAGACACAGCAAAGCGAAGTGCGGAGCCATTTGTTGGCATCTGTTTGTTTTAAATTAATTTATGACGGAAACTCAGGAAACACAGTTGAAAGGTGGTGGGTATCCCTCGAGTAAACAAGGACTTAAGAGGAGTGGCAGCTTTGACCATGTGGAAAAGGCTGGGATTTGCAATAATATAAAAAAGAAAAGTGCATTGAACTATGTGGTGAAAAAAATGCCATATAGCGACACTCCATATTTAATGTTATAATAAAAAAATAAATGCTTGTTTTTTAATCAAATTATATTTGATTCTTGATTACAATTGTTTGTATGGATTTTGAACTTATTTCTGTTGTATTGTAGCACATTCATTTAATCTAATCAGTTTATTAGCACTTGTATATATTGACAAGGCAAAAGGTATTTCACTCTGTGACACTTTGTTTCGCAACATTGACTTAAGGAGCGGTCAAGGAGCATTCGGTTCATTCATAATTTGAATAGATGTAAAAACTGAGAGATTGTGTTGCTTTACACAGCTTTCAATGTAATTTTGAAATGAAATTATAGTGAATTCATGTCGAAAGTTATTTAGGTAAGATGCATGCGTAATTGTAAACTGTAATGGACTTGGGTCAGTATGTTTTTGGATCAACAGGTGGCAGTATTTTCTCTTTACATGGTCCTGCCTTGCAACGATGACAAGTGAGATTTCCACACAGGGTGTTTTCTGCACAGGCACAAAGCAGGAGAAAGTCCACGGTGTGGTTTATTGGGTGAAACTAGACCTTGCAGAAATGTGCTCTGAAGTTTTAAACCGCTGTGAAGTCATTGGGCAGCTGAGGAGGGAACTGTATGGAGACCCATTGTCCACTCACAAGGCAAACATTTTCATAATCTTTGGAGCTTCAGTGAGTAATAACCACCAAATATCTATTAGAATTCAACATTTTTATTTAGTGACCTCAAAGCTGCGGCTTCTGCCCATTTGCGTAGTTGTAGTGGTATTTAGATCTGAGTATGTTGTTGCAATGCATGGTATCGTTGACCTCATTTGATTAAGCTTATGTTGACTGAAGTTGTGCCTTATTCTTTTGTTGACTACTTGAATGGAGCCCAGTATAGTCACAGGGCTTATCTTATCAATGTGGATGGAATTTTCTTCTGGTATCTAAACTTTGTAACAAATCATTAGTTTGTGTCTTACCTAGGGAGACCTTGCAAAAAAGAAAATCTATCCTACACTTTGGTGAGTTCTTATTCTTTCACATAGCCTACTCTTGCCAAATCTGACTGTTCACTGCTCACTATTCACGGATCATTGTCTCTGGTCTTTTTGTTTATAGGTGGTTGTATAGAGATGGCCTGCTCCCAAATGAGACCTCCTTTGTGGGTTTTGCTCGCTCCAGCCTGACGGTCCATGACATCAGGACGGCATGTCTGCCCTATATGAAGGTAAGTAGGATTATGAAATAACTGAGTGGCTATCTGGTGGCTAAAGCAGTGAGTGAATTTTTATTTATTTTTTTCTTCTTTTTTTGTCTAGATCACTGATGAAGAGAGCGACTGCCTTGGAGCTTTCTTCAGTAAAAATTCCTACGTTAGTGGAAGATATGACGATGCCACCTCTTTTAACAAACTCAATGCCCATTTATTATCTCTCCCTGATGGAGCTGACGCCAACCGGCTCTTCTATCTGGCCCTGCCTCCTACTGTGTACCAGAGCGTTACCACTAACATCAGAGCACACTGCATCAGCCTCCAGTCAGTAAAGCTTGGTGAAATCTCCAGCATGCTTGCACTAATCACATTCTAATCAGCTGATGTTGTGTGGGACAGGGGCTGGAATAGAGTTATTGTGGAGAAGCCGTTTGGTCGTGACCTCCAGAGTTCACAGGAGCTTTCTTCTCACCTCTCCTCACTGTTTAAAGAAGACCAAATCTACCGCATTGACCACTACCTGGGGAAGGAGATGGTGCAGAATCTCATGGTGCTAAGGTACTTAATTTGTCATGAATCCCCATTGGGGCAATTCATTTTACTATTTTGGTTTGAAACGATCAGTGTTTGATCTTTTTTTTTTTTAATCAAACAACTTCAAACACAGGACCTTACAAAGTATCTATTGCAATTATATAATGTATTTTCCAACAGGTTTGGAAATCGTATTTTTGGGCCAATCTGGAACAGGAACAGTGTGTCCTGTGTGGTCCTCACTTTCAAGGAGCCTTTTGGTACTCAGGGACGTGGAGGTTACTTCGATGACTTTGGGATTATTCGGTACACACAAAAGAAATTAAACACAAGATGACAAAATATTCTTCTTTAACTCCAGTCTGTCTTTCATGCAGTGATGTGATGCAGAATCATTTGCTTCAGATTCTGTGTTTGGTTGCCATGGAGACGCCTGCATCTACTAACTCCGATGATGTGCGAGACGAAAAGGTAAAAATACAGCTATTCATGGTGGGCATAGTTTGGGTCTGTAGTACTTATACATATAAATATAAAAACACATTTTTATAAAGAAAGTTGCAAAGTGCTGTTAAAAGATAAAGACAAAAACTAGTTTAAAGTAGTTTAAAAGCCTTTACTATATAGGTTGTAATAGGACTGGGCAAGATGGCAAAAAAAGTAATTATTTTTTTTTTGTAATTTTTGTGATTTTCAAAAACAAAATAAAAATGACTTTCAATATTGAGTTTATGAAAATAAACAAATTAGACTTTTAATCAGTGGCTGCGGTTACATGCACACTTAAAATCTGATTATTATTTTTGAGGCTATTAAAATGAATTAAATGTCAAGAGCAAAATCACCTAATTTCTTTTTGAACTATTTGATCTGATTACTCAGATCAAATAGTGCAGTCTGCATATCCTATAAGTATTTTTAAAGGTCTAGATGTTAATCAGATTTTGGTGAGCTTGTAACCACAGCCACTGCCATAAAAATAGCCCAATTTCTTCCTTGAAAGTCCAAACTCTTTTCCAAACCACATGCTGATAGAGGATTGGCTGTAGACCTAAGCTGGTCTTTGTCGATTAGACATGATCTCAATTCAAATTCAATCCATTGGTTACAACATGCTCATGTGTTGCAATACCTCATAACCTCATGTTAGCCTCATGAAAAAAATGCATTTTTTATTCACTGTTTATAGGTGAAAGTACTGAAATGCGTGGCTCCGGTCTCTGCCTCCGATGTGGTCTTGGGACAGTATGTGGGGGACCGTAGGGGGGAGGGGCAGGCCCGCTTTGGTTACCTCGACGACCCCACTGTCCCAGATGGTTCGTGCACACCTACCTTTGCTACAGCGGTGCTTTATGTCCAAAATGAGCGATGGGATGGTGAGAACAATATCTTGAATTGTACTTTTATTACTTTTTACAGCTTAATGATTTTATAACTTAAATGCATGTTCCTTGACCAGGAGTTCCCTTTATTCTACGCTGTGGTAAAGCCCTGAATGAGAGGAAAGCAGAGGTGAGGCTACAATTCACTGATGTCCCGGGGGACATTTTTGGAGGGAGGTGCCAGCGGAACGAGCTGGTGGTGCGCGTGCAGCCGGATGAGGCCATCTACCTGAAGATGATGACCAAGAGACCCGGGGTTTACTTCAGCCCTGAGGAAACAGAGCTGGACCTCACATACAAGAGCAGATACAAGGTACAACACCAAAGCATTAAGCATGTTTTCTGCTTCTTTGTCAAGAGGGGTGTAATTTTAGCAACTTTACTCTATACAGCCTTATTTTACCAAAATATATATACGTATCCAAATTATCACAATCAGGCCTCATTGACTTTAAGCAGGAGCAATATAAAAATGTGAATTGAGCTGCTGCGATACATAGTGTATAGTGCTAATTCTCAACTCCTGTCCCTGATCCTTAGAATGTGAAGTTGCCAGATGCCTATGAGAGACTGATACTGGATGTCTTCTGCGGAAATCAGATGCACTTTGTCCGCAGGTTGGTCTTAATGTTTAATCAGTATTAAGTCCTGCAGTAACATTCCATTAATTTTAAATAACCTTGTGTCTTGCTTGGGTCCAAGTGATGAGTTGCGGGAGGCCTGGAGAATTTTCACTCCACTCCTCCACAAAATAGAGCAAGAAAAAACAGCCCCTATACCCTACACATATGGAAGGTACATTTTCATCCCTTTTTCTCCATAATATTAATTGAACTTGTCTCTTTTCTGCTAGTGCACCATTTATTTATTTATTTATTTATTTATTTTATAGCCGTGGTCCAACTGAGGCAGATGATCTTATGCAAAGTGTTGGATTTCACTATGGAGGGACATACAAGTGGGTGCAGCCCCACCATGCAACATGATGCCCAATGTTTACATTTAACTTAAGACCACAGTGGATATGTTTACAGTGATCTTTTTGACACCTGCATGAACTTTTATGAATCATCTAGAAGCTAGAAATGTGATGTTCATCTCTAAAATGTACATTTTTTTAAATAAATAATTTCACTTATTTTCCACAATTGATTAGGCAACTCTTCAAAATTAACATTTGTAACTTTAAAAGTGGTAACCTGAAAATGTGTCACTTAATGAAAACTGGTCACTTTAAGACCAGTTACTAGTGTTGCACAAGGTAAGGTGATTTTCATTCTCATAACCCAAATATTGACATAACTATACCACCTGGATGCTTGATTTGCACCCTTTATTAATCCCATAGTAAAATCTATTACTTAAGGCATGTAATGTCATGTTTTCTTATCATTTGTCTGTTTGGCAGGCAGACAATCTGACCAGGAGTGCCCTAACAGCAATAATCTCAATATCAGTAACTGGAGGACTGTGGGGAAACCCAGCCATAAGAACATGTGTTTGATCTGCCTCTCCTTTGGGATGGGCGCACTTCTATACTTTTTTATCTATGCACTGCCAAGAAATAATATTGTGACCTAAGTGCACTTCTTATTGGCCCAGTGACATTGTGGGAAAGTTTGTTACTGAAGTTCATTGCATAAAGTGAGTTGTTAAAAAATAAATAAATTCATTCATTCATAGCTGAACGAATAAACAAAAATAAATAAACAAAACTATATTTTGTTGTTTATTTGACATTTTTCAGCATAAATAAAGTTCATTATTATTTTTAAATGTCATCATTATAAAAATACTTATTTCTAAAAATAAATAAGTTATTGCATCATGTAACTGTCTGAAATTAAAAAAAAAAGGCCTTCTCAGTGTGAATGCCTCTTCTTAACCTGGATTACTTTAGTCATCAAGACCTCTAGTTCAACATGTTTATGCTTTCAGATGCCTCTTGAATAGTTGTCTCATCTTCTATGCCCCGAGCATACAGGCGGACCAGCTGACCATGAACTCTGAAATTCAAATAATGTAATTTAAGTCTGTACATTGTCAAAAAACAATACTGCACGACCTAACACCGCTCCAGGAAGACAGTGCTGGTGATGTTATGGCGTTCTTAGGGGAAACATGAATGCCACACATGAATAAGCTCTATGTATTGTATTGTAAGCTAACACACATATGCATATAATACATAAATGTCATCTATAGAGAGTGACTCCCATGGACTGACCTGCAGTGTATCTCAGTGTAGGGCAGTAGCTCTCCATCACAATTCCACACAGATACAGCTGGTCTTTTCCTGCAGCACAGCCCACACAGCAGTGATGTGGGGGTCTTCTGCTTCTTCTCAACATCATTCTCCACAAGGTGCTGCTGAGACCCACTGGTGCTCACGGGGTCCACAGTACACACCTTGGTCACGTTGTCTGACTCTGCACTGGGGCTGTCCACCTCCTGATATCCCTCACGGTCTTCAGAGAGGAAGAACCGGAAAGCCTTGACGCGGTGGACCTCAACAAAGGGCAGGTCAAACTGGAAAAGCAGGAGACGGTTCATGATAATAACCACACTGTAATACTGATTCCATATAAGCAGGTGTGGAAATACTCATAGTTGTATTTTTTGAGTGGATCTTTAAACCCGTACTTGTACTTGTAATATTTGAAATCAAGTTACTGAGTACAGCATAAGTCCCAACTGAAAAAACTACTAAATTCAGTTTTAATTTCTAAATCGAGTTTTGTACAAAATATTGATATAAAATGCTACTAAAATTGTGTTCCAAAGCAACTAGTACTTCGAGTTGTATTTTTTATGTGTACTTTTTACATTTTTAGTCCTGTAACGGTACTTTAACTTAAGTACACCTTTTCAGTACTATTTCCAACACTGCATGTAAGTACTAATTTGTGTGGTTTACCTGATCTTCTGAGTTGGTGTGTCTGTACAGGAACTTGAGGAAGCTCAGGAGGTCTGTGTCCCTCACCAGAATCAGGTCCCCCGTCCCATCGGCCAGGTGAGCAGAGGGGGACAGGCCCAGAGGACTTTTGGGACAGGAGCTGGACATACAGGTGAGGGAGACACATTTGAACCTGCCTTTGACACTCACCCATTCACCTTAAACAACGAGAAAAGAGTTAGATCTATAACTCTTCATTTATCCAAATATCTTCAGTGCATAGTTTTACCTTCAGGGTCACTGTGGTTCAAATGGGAGCTGCACATGGAAGCTGAATTGGCAGAATGTGGAAACAGTCTCTCTGTACTCCTGGAGCAAACACTGCATCTGAACAAGTAAAATAGATGTATTATTGGTTCTATATTAAGGACAGTTCAAGTCCAATATGCTTAAGTATTTATTATGGACTGATGTGCATTGGGGTGTGAACAGAAAATGTGGGCCTTCCTCTGTTACAATACATTTCTGTCTTCTCATTTTCAAAGTCTTTCCTTTAAGAGCCAAAGACTGCTGCCTCAGACAAAGATGCAGGTATTCAGGCTGATGGGAGACCTCAGCTCACTTTTCATCGGATCAAGTTCAACTCTAGTCTCTCCTTAAGATTCAACACCTGAGCCACTGCTATAGGTGCTAGAGTTACAGAGACTACACTGACCCATTTACTGCTACTTCAACATTAAATAAATTAAATAACATGAAAAACACTTGGTTATTATAATTGTACACATTATTTTTGCTTCCTTCTTGCCTATTAAACTGGTGAAAACTACGGTAGTTTTCATTCAAACTTTATAGTGCAGAGACTTACCCTGCCAGGCATCGTGTTTTGTCTCTGGGGCTGGAGAGTGGTGGGTCAGCTGGTAGGTAGTGAACTATGCCAGCATAGCTCCTGTTGCTCAAATACACCATAGCACCTAAAAGCAATAGGTTACTAAAAACGTATAAGTTCTAATGTTTATCTAATTTGTTTTGTATCTGTGTTTAATTTAGATCCTGACCTGAGTAGTCATATCTGAGAGGCCCCATCCAGCGGTGCTTCTCACTCTGAGCCAAAACATCTCCATAAAATCCATAGCCCACTAAAGAGACAGAGTAGTGCACAGGGCTGGATGGATGATGAACCGCGGACACATCTAAAGGTTGTGAGTCTCCTGAGAAAGGACGTTGCATGTGTTATTGCATTGTAAATACAGTATTTCTAATCACATGTTTTTCATACCTATAATAATGTGTAAGGCTGAAGTAACGGGGTCTATCACTCCCACTGTAGCATAGCACACACAGTCGGTGGAGCCTGCTCTTGTACAGCACGTGTTAGACAGAAACATGATAACGCTTTTATTACGTTTAATGACAAGCACATTACCTGCAGGGATGATGCCGATATGAAGAGGGCAGGGCTGCAGAGTCACAGTGGGATCATTCTCACAAAGACCTGCCTCTTGTTGTGTTCGCCCAATCAAACCATGAAGTATTTCACTGAACATGCCATCTCCACCTACACACACCACACTGTCGGGAACACAGCAGGCTCTATTATGAACATGGCCTCCCAATGTGCTTAGCTGTCATAATGCTTGTAAACCACAATGTTGACAGAATTCTGACAGCTCTCACCCATCAAAACCATTCAGGTCCTTCTTTAGCAGGTAGTCCCGGGCCTGGTTCGCCCGATGGGTAACTGGTGAACAAAAATACATGTTTATGGTTCTGTCATTTCCTGCAATATTTTTACATAAAAAACATATACTACATTGGCACAGACTAGACAGTGAAAATATTTTACCTATTACATGTGAGCTAATGCCAGCAAGCTCAAACAGTGGTCCAACAACACTATGATAGATTTGTTGTCCTTTCTTCTTTCCTCCAAACGGGTTAATAAACACTACCAAACGGTTAGGACGTAATGGACCTTCACAAGTCAATAAATGAAAAACATGGATTATACATTTTATAGCTGAGGGCAATGTTATTCAATAACCAAAATCAAAATCTGTTTTCTTACTATGTGTTTTCAATGCAGTTCGCAGATGTTTGATCCATTGGTCTCTTAATACTCGACTTGGACAAGTAAACTGGGTCTGGCCTAGTCTCCACAGTACACCAGAGGAGCCAACACGTCTGCAACGCTTGATATAAAAAACTAAAATAAACAAGAGACAAAGAAGACGACAATGTTATTATGTAAGGGTTGATATTGAGTAAACATAAACCAATGGTGTAGAGTGCACTTGAGATCAATTATTAATGGTCTTTCTTATCTAATAAAAATGAGAAGGTTCTGTCATAGTTTGCTTTTTAAGCTATGGGTTAACGTGTCAAGAACTGGCTTACGGGTTTGCAACACAGGAGTACCCACCTGTGAAATCTTTGTCTGTATCCTCGACCAACTTGTGGGGCAGGATCTGCACTCGGCCTTCCTCCACTCCAACCACCTCTGACACAGGCACCCAAACTATAATTATAGTTAATGTATTAATACACAGACAAAATAAAAATCGAAGCAAATAATTAAACCGGCGAATTTGACTCAATCTGAAGCCAATTTGGCCTAATTGCTCTTTTAGCAGTCTGTATACAAGAAAAAAGCTTTGTTTTAGAATCTTTCCAATTACACATTGGTTAAGCAATAATAAATGTCAATAAAGTAAAATAAAAAAAAAAAACTATATATACCAGACTACCCTGACTGTTTTTTCCTAAGAAGTCATGGAGAAAAAAACTCCACACAAAATCTTTCTTTAAATTGGGCCAGCTCCAGCTCATTGTTGTCAGTAAGCATAATGTGAAGGTGTCTTTCGTGCTGGTGCAGTTGGACTTGTTCTTCACGTTCCTGTAAACACTAGAACGCCTGGGAAAGAATGCGGACTTAATGATGTAGGCCTAACCTAATGTAATTATTTTACATGGAATTTTTTTTCTTCTTCATTTGTTTGTCCATTTTTTTAGGCCAATAGATAACTGTGAACTTGTGACAGTTGCCTTGTCCAATAGTGTCAGGGACTTTGTATGCTACAGACTGGGAAAAACTTCTTACTCGTTTTCTTGTTGCGGTTTTTCTTGTCCACCTCGGTCCAGTTGAAATGCCAGCCCGTCAGCACTGCACGGTGCCGCCTGCTCCGGATCCACAGCGTGGACTCCAGGCGCAGGTCTGTGTCCATTTGGGAAGACGCTCTCATCGACTCCTCTCACACCCACTTCTACACACTCTTGAGCGGTCACTTTCTGCGCCCTTAAGGTGTCGGAACTCTGGAGCCTCCATTAGTCCACGTTGTTTATTTTTTAGTTCATCAGTGTAGCTGTTGATATAGTGTACAGTGTAGCAGCAGAAGGTTAGGTTGTTCTCTAAACATTCAGTTTCCTTGGGTTCCTCCCCACTGACACCTGCTCTATTTTCATGACGCAGTTTATGGGCGTGAGACCTGAAGCGCACCTAGCGCACCTCTAACTTCTGAGCAACACACGGGTGTATATTTTTATATTTTATTGGTTATTGCTTATACATGTGGGTACTTTAT